>WSYH01000845.1:63709-137123 GCA_036426205.1 Ascaphus truei
CAAAGTGCTCCTGTCTATACCCAGGCACAAAGTGCACCAGTCTATACCCAGCACAAAATGCTCCTGTCTTTAAACAGCCACAAACTCTGCCAGTCTACAGTATACCCAGGAACAAAGTGCTCCTGTCTTTAACCAGCCACAAACTCTTCCAGTCTATACCCAGGCACAAAGTGTGCTGTCCAAACCCAGGTACAAAGTGCTTCTGTGTTTAACCAGCCACAAACTCTTCCAGTCTATACCCAGGCACAAAGTACTGCTGTCTATACCCAGACACAAAGTGCTCCTGTCTTTAACCAGCTACAAACTCTTCCAGTCTATACCCAGGCACAAAGTGCTCCTGTCTTTAACCAGCCACAAACTCTTCCAGTCTATACCCAGGCACAAAGTACTGCTGTCTATGCCCAGGCACTAAGTGCTGCTTTATATACCCAGGCACAAAGTGCACCAGCAACTGTCCAGGCAAAAAGTGCAGCAGTCATGACCCACAAACCCACTACAAGTAAGAGAGGAGGTGGCACACGGAAAACTGAAAGTGAGCCATCAAACAGGCCAGTTACTCGGTAACAAAAAAAATAAAATAAACACATGTTTTTTTCTCTGAATATTTGTTTGTGTTGTTGTTGTTGTGCGTGTGCCAACAAATGCAAACATATTTCCGAGTTTTGTGTTTATAATGTGTTGGAAAGGTGAAATTATATAGAAGTCTGAATCATTTGTCCATTCATACATTTACTTACATTATTAGTCTTTTTTTGTTGTAAAAAAAAAAAAAGCTAATTATGTATACATTATAATAGACAAATGTTCATACAAATGTAATACATATATGTTGTTTTGCCATAGATAAATTTTAGATGTCAGATTAATAAAAAGTATGTTTTGCAAATTAATCTACATTAGTACTTGAACATAGATAATTAGTGATTTGTAATTCTATTATACTGTGTATAAAAGTTTATACACTTTACGTTATACAGCCGCGGCCTCGTTTATTCTCCAACATCTCCGAATTTTTTCAGGGATTTTTTCAGAATGCCACGCACTTCACCGCACTTCACCACGTTCATGCCGCGTTCATGCCGCATTCATGCCGCATTCATACCGCATTCATACCGCATTCATGTTGCATTCGCACCCGCGGTTGATGTGTTTATTGATAATGGTTCGGATTTAATTGGTTGCAATTCTTCGCGTATCCACAGGTGGCAGATATTCATGAATTGTAATGCGCATGCGCTTCATTAATGTGTCGACTTACAGGTGTTTCAAAAAATACCACAGTGGTCCATTGTAAATTGGCCTTGGGACTGAAGAAGTTACAATAATGTATCAATTTAGGCTTTTCATATTAAAAAATACATGCACAGTGTCTGGTGTTTTATTGTCCTGAGAGTCCCGACATGAGTGCACCACTGCAGTCCGTGTTCTAAAAACCCGACAGAACGTACGCTTATTTAATATAGGCCGCGATTAATGCAACAGATGATAAGATGGCAACAGTTGGTCAAATTTATCAGTATTTTATCGAAAACTATGACTTTTACAAATTTTCACCAGATGCTCATGTGTGGAAGCGTGCAATAAGGAAAACGTTATGTATCGATCCGTGTTCTTTTTGTATTGATCCCGGTGTTATTGCAGGGTATTGGTGTGTATCACCGGATTTTTCCCGTATCTATGATCATGGAGACTTCAAAAAGCGAAAGGTCATGTTAAAACAAACTAAGAAATGTCAGTCGTAGGCAAGCAATGCGCCAGCGCCAGCACCGGCTTCCAATAACGCTCCGACCGTCAGTGAAAACTTGGTGACCGGCAACTCTTGCTGTCTGTCCCCGCCCGGATACCTGCAGCCTGTGCCGGATTTCGCATACAGATTCCAGCAAGCTTGCATGTACCTAAGCGATTTCCAGCCTCATCAGCTGACTACAGGTGTATTAGTCCCGCTGTCATCTGTCAACTACGTGTATGATCAAGAATATGGGACTGGCAGTGGCTCGTCACCAGCTGATTGGCAAAGTCTATGGTGAGTAATGTTGCCATATTTTATTCTGTTTTTGAAATATCAATTCAATGCCCAGTCAAGCGATTCTCCTGTAAGCAATATCTCCTGTAAGCAATATCATTGGCTGAGCAGCTTCTACATTAGATACTGAACAATTTGTGGAAAGCTAGGCGCATGCGCATTGGAACCTTCTTGAAACGCATATGCGTGTCATCACATCGACAGTAGGCACATGCGCATGTGAACAGGAGATGCCCCCTGAGAAAATTAGTGGTGTAACTAACTGTGGGAACTTACAGTAGGGGACTGACAGACCATTACAGTAAAACTTGTACTTTTGTTTTTCCTCAGAAAAGAAAACGCTGCCATCTCATGCGAAAATTGCAAATGGAGGGATTTCGATGAATAATATTGCTTTGTGTTACAATGCCTGCACATTGCTAAATCGGATTTAAAAAACCACGTACCGGAGTCTACAGTTTAGTGGCCGTTGTTATTGATTAGGATAGAATACTGTAACTGAGAGCTTCATAGAAAACCTGAAACAGTATGCTGTTTTTTCAGACAGTATACAATACTTTTATATATATATTGTGACGTCTCAGTCCCATCGTCGGATCTTTTGTTTAGATCAAAGGCAGGAAACACTGTATTTTCTAAGCAGGAGTTTATTTACAGGGTATAAAGCAGGTACAGGGTTAACTCATAACGCAAAACAGAAACAAAAAGACCTAACTCCTTCCAGGAGTACTGACTAATACTGCTTAGTCCCTAACTAGTCGTGGGAGAACTAAACTCTTTACCCAGTGTACCTGCAGCAGGTCTGGCAGAGTCTCTCACCCTCTCTGTACAACTCTCCACAGTGTGTCTGGCAGCATGGGGGGGGGGAATCTCTGTATCACTTCCTGACTATACAGGAGGGGAAGCGGGAGCGGGGACCGGAGGGAGAGCGGAGACCGGAGGGGAAGCGGGAGCGGGGACCGGAGGGGGAGCGGAGACCAGGGGGAACACCCCCACTGCACATGTGGCAAAGGAGCGTGGGATGGAGGGGAAGCACCTGGGCAGCAGCCGCGGGACCCACCCAGCCTACCACCCGCCCCGGGCAGCATGCAGGGATCGGGGGCGGGGGGGTTGGGGCTGACCCTAAATGCTTGAACCACAGCCTTACCACAGAAACTAGATGAATCCCTCCGACACAGCCGAGGAAGTCTTGTAGTTTAAAAAAGGAAGAGGCGCCAAAGCCTCTGCATCAGGAATATACCCGCGTCACACCAATCAGGGAGGGGGATTATTTATTTATTAAAAAAAAATAAAAAATTGGCGCTAGCAGGGGAATTCCTAGAGCCGCAGCAACGGCCTAAATCCACTTGCCAGCGGCCTAAATCCACTCACCACGGGCGTGTAGTTATAATTAATTGTCGAACACTGTATATATATATTGTATAATAAAACCGAAAAATAAAAAGTATGCATTTATTCTACATGTATTCCAGTACATATGTGTATTCTATACCCGTACAGCATGTATTGTTTTAATACTCTTGTGATGTACAGTACTGAGCATGCCTACAGTATACAGGGAAATTCTTTAGGGGACTGACTGATCATTACAGTAAAACTTTTACTTTTTTTTCCTCAGAAAAAAAAACTTTGTCATCTCATGCGGAAAACGGCAAATGGAGGGATTTCGATGGATAATATCGCTTTGTGTTACAATGCCTGCACATTGCTGAATCTGAGTAAAAAAAAACAAGTACCGGAGTCTACAGTTTAGTGGCCGTTTTTATTGATTAGGATAGAATACCTGAAACAGTATGCTGATGTTTTCAGACCGTATACAATACTTTTTTTATATATACTGTATAATAAACCCGAAAAATAAAAAGTATGCATTTATTCTACATGTATTCCATGTGCATATGTTATTCTTTTTTTTTTTTTATAACTTCAATTTATTGAATCAAGAAGCATAAACATTTTACAGAATACTTTTGGCTTGTATGCAAACATTTTTAACATTATATAAGTAACAACGCCCTGCTGTGTTTCGGGACCCGTCCTTCTGGTACTTTGGTGTGGACTATATAGTCCAAGCCGACCTACTTAAATGGACAAACAGACACATATAACTCAACTTAAAAGGGGAGACAATACATACTCACAGAAAAAAAAAAAAAAAAAAAAAAAAGGAAGGTTGAGGCGGGATGGGAAGGGAAAGGGGTAGTTTGGGGTGAGGTAGGGGGAGTGCATTGGTAGTAGGTGCGACCCGTGGCTCCGTGCTAAGCATCACATATGTTTGCACGAGTCGTCTCTCTATTACTTATGTTATAATGTTACAAAGGGGTCCTGGGTGAATAGAATACTTCCTGTAAGCCCCCTCCCAAGGAGAACGCACCTACTGTTATCAGAGCCATATTGAGGACCTCTCAATCCCCGGATATCTGTCTGTGCCAGCCAAGGCGTCCAGACTTTTAGAAAATTGTCACCAGTATACTATAACTAGACTCGTTATTTTTTTCCATCTGGCAAATGAACCAAATTCGATTCCGAATCTTTGGGATGGTTGGAATATCAGATTGTTTCCATAATGCTGCGGTCTCGCACCACGTTGCAATTGCAAAATGGGCAATTATTTTGTTATTTGTTTTGGAAAGGCCCGTCAATGGCCTGTTCAGTAGGAAAACAACCACGTCTGGGGGAATGGTGAGATCGAACAGTCTCTGTATCCAATGTCTATCGCCTCCCACAGTGGAGATGATCCGTGGACGAAGATCGGCACAGCATATGTAACAGGTCGGCTGTTCCTCCGCACTGGCGGGGGCACAGGGGAGAGGAACCCGGCACAAACCTTGATAATTTCAGTGGGGTGAGGTACCATCGCATTAGGACTTTATATGCGTTCTCCTTGAGCATGGTGCATATGGAGCTCTTTGCTGTGGCCATATATATGGCGCTCCATTCTTCATCTTCTAAGTTTTCTCCCAGATCTGTTTCCCATTGAGAACGGAATGAGGGTATCTGCTGCTCATGTTCACCAGAACTGATCACTTCTCCGTATAGCTGAGATGTAAGTCCCTTCGTGTCGGTCTCAGCCAGACAGAGCTTTTCGAAAGATGTTAATAGGGGGTATGGGGCAAGTTTGTTATAAAATGCCCTGATCTGGAGGTATCTAAAGAATTCTGAGTGAGGGATCTCTTTTTCTTCCCTGATATGGTCGAATGTTTTGATTTTTCTGTCGTGACCCTCCAGATCTCTAATCCGATTGTAGCCCCTCTGTCTCCAGATTGAGATATTACTGACTGATAGACCTGGAGCGAAATCAGGGTTATTCCAAATGGGTGTTGCCATAGAATTTTTTGTCGTAAGGGAATGCCAAAATTTCGTAGACTCCCAAATTGACACTGAGTTGGTCATCGAGGAGAGCGACATGGCGGTAAATTTTCGCGCCGTTTTAGGTAACCAAATTAAGCTGCTCAGTTCCAGAGGTGCACATGCAGCATTTTCTAATTCCACCCATCTCTTTAATTTTGGGTTAGAATGCCATTGTACAATCTGACTTAATTGTGCCGCCTTGTAATATGATACCAGGCAGGGTACAGCTAGGCCGCCCGCCGCCACAGATCTTTTCATATTTAATTTACTTACTCTCGGTTTTTTACCTCCCCAGATGAATTTGGATATTTCAGATTGAAGTGAGTGCAAGTCCCTCCAACTGAGTGGCACTGGGAGAGTTTGGAAGAGGTATAATAAACGGGGGAGTAAATTCATTTTGACACTATGGATACGTCCAATCCAGGATATCCTTTTGGATGTCCACTTCCGTAAATCAGATTTTAAGGTCCGAATCAGGTTGGGTTAATTTGCATTGTACACGTCTTTTACAGTTTTGGTGATGTGGACACCCAGGTATTTTATGTGGTTTTGTTGCCAATTAAATTTGAAATTTAATTTTAGTAATTTCTCCATGTGTCTAGGGAGGTTGATGTTGAGGGCTTCCGATTTGGATTGATTGATTTTGAAGCCGTAGACCTTAGAAAATCAATCTAGTAGGTCGAAGAGGTTTGGTAGGGATGTAAGGGGTTTTATGATAATCAAGAGGATGTCATCCGCATACAGGGCCGCTTTATGGGTCTGGGAGTATGCGTTTAACCCTGAGATGTCTGGGATTCCTCTGATTTGTGCCGCCAGTGGTTCGATACATAGGGCAAATAAAAGCGGGGATAATGGGCAGCCCTGTCTCGTGCCACTCTTTATTTGGAATGGCAGAGAGGGGTAGCCTTGGTGTATGACCCTGGCGGTGGGGCCAGAGTACAGCGATAGAATCGCCTCACTCACCCGATCTCCAAAGCCAAATGTCGCAAGCGTCTCTTTTAAATATGGCCAGTCTATCCTATCGAAAGCTTTTTCTGCATCCAGACTTAACAACATGCTTTGAGTTGCCTTACTATTTGCCAAATCCAACAGATCAATAAATCGTCGTGTATTATCCGCTGCTTGCCGGCCCTTGATAAATCCGACTTGATCTGGGTGTATAAGTCTGGGTAGGATGAGACTAAGTCTATTGGCCAATAATTTAGCGTATAATTTAACATCAGTGTTAATTAATGATATAGGCCGGTAACTTTTGCAGTCTAGCGGGTCTTTCCCAGTTTTATGAATTAGTGATATTGACGCCTTTAACATCTCCTTGGGGATGGGGGCTCCCGCTAAAATAGCGTTAAACATGCGGAGCAACCTTGGGGCGAGCAGCTTTATAAATTTCTTATAGTAAAGCTCTGAGAATCCATCAGGCCCAGGGGCCTTTGATGGCTTCAGTTCTTTAATGGCCTGAGATAGTTCTTCCATAGTGAAGTCAGCATTCAGA
Source organism: Ascaphus truei (assembly GCA_036426205.1). Taxonomy (NCBI): domain Eukaryota; kingdom Metazoa; phylum Chordata; class Amphibia; order Anura; family Ascaphidae; genus Ascaphus; species Ascaphus truei. The sequence continues at coordinate 70,576 of WSYH01000845.1, forward strand.
ACTGCTCTATCAGTGTCCGTCAATCTCCCTAGTTCCGAGCTGGCTAAGAAATCTCTTAGGGCACCGCTCGTTGTAGAGTTATGTGCCACTTTTTCACCGTTATACAGTGTTTCATAGAAGGAGCCGAATTCGTTTACAATTTTCTGAGGATTAGACGTGGGGGTACCATATTTTAAGCGTATAGCTTGGATGTTATACTTAGCTTGCCTGTCCTTTAGCATGCGGGCCAGCATTGTATCCGGCCTGTTCGCTTTCTCGTAAAATTTTCTCTTTGACCAACTCAGTAAATTGTCAGCTCTGGAAGCTAGTAGCATGTTAAGTTCAATTTTGACATCTTTTACCTCTTGTAAGGTTTTGGGGTCTAAATTCTTTTTATGGTTAGAGGAGAAAGTCTGTAATTTGTTTTGGAGATTGATAATTTTGGACTCTCTTTCTCTCTTTCGTCTGGCTGTGATATTTATTAACGTGCCGCGTAACGTTGCTTTATGGGCTTCCCATAGGACAAGCTGTGAGTCAACAGAGCCCGTATTGATATTGAAGAATTGGTCAATCTCGTTGCCAATAACATCACATATTTCCGGTATTTTTAAGATTGATTCATTAAGTTTCCAGTTCGTCCCAGGTCTATCAGTTCGGATATTATTGCACCTTAGCTCTATTGGTGCATGGTCTGACCATGAAATATCATGGATCCCTGCTCGGGTAACCTTAGGAACCAGTTGACAGGACACAAAAAAGTAATCAATTCTGCTGTACGAGCCGTGTGGGTGAGAGAAGAAAGTGTAATCCCTGTCTGCCGGATGTAGTTCCCTCCATATATCTGACAACTGGTTGGTCTTGAGGCCCCGGCGCAAAGATACACCCGCTCCTTTGTTGTACTGACCTACGACCCCTGACCTATCCATGTGCGGTTGCATGACTATGTTAAAGTCACCCGCGAGCACGACGCTCCCTTGGGCTACTGAGTTCAGGGTTCTGAAAAACTTATCGAAAAAGATCGTGTTCTTCTCGCTGGGAGCGTATAAGCAGGCCAACGTGATTCTCTGCCCCCTAATTGTTCCTACAACAATGATGTATCTACCATCCGTATCACGTTTAGTTAACTGCACCTCGAACGGAATGCTGTTCCGGAATAGTATAGCTACCCCCCGTTTTTTGACTGCTGCTGCTGATGTGAAAACCTGGGTGAAATCTTTGTCAAGATATTTAGGGGTACTTGATTTACTAAAGTGTGTCTCCTGTAAAAAAAGGATTTCAGCATGTTTCCTTTTATAGTCTGTAAAGGCCAACTTCCGTTTGGTTGGGTTGTTAAAGCCCTGTACGTTATGGGAAATAAGTATCAACGCCATTTATTAAAGTGTGTGTGTGATAGCTTCGTGAAATCTTTGGACTCACCCAAGAATCCATCCCTGGAGCATGTCCGGTCCGTAGTGCTGAGACGCATCTGTACCATCTGTTGTGTGTTTTGACGGTGTGGACGATGTTCCCCTGAGAGGTGAAGGGAGGGAGAGGTGGGAGGGTGAGAGGTGGGAGGGGGAGGGGGGGAAGGGAGGGTGGGAAGGCGGGGGATGGGGGACCACATGCAGGTAAAAACATTAGGGAGGAAACAAAAAATAACATGCATATATAACGTCAATATGGCAGAGACATCAAATAATAAAAAAACAAGAATCCACCTCGGGAGCCCCCGAGTGTGTCTCTTGCGCCCATGGGGTTGGTCTCCTGGTCCAGTCTTATAGAGGGATCTCTCCGTCTTGCTGGGACCCGACCTCCCTGAGACTTGTGTGCGATCCCTCTTTCTCAGGGATCGAAAGTGGAAATGCATGCACGCCAATACGGGGGATCCCGCCGGCGTGTTTTTCATAATCAGCTACTATATGTAACTCCGTTAAACTCTTCAACGATGGAAACTGGAACAGAAACTGCATATCAATAAACACCTCCCAAACATAACGAAAAACTTTGTCCTGTGTCTAACCTTCTGTCACCCTCCCTGAACCACGTTACCAATTTGGAGCTCATCTACTTAGTTCCTTGGAGAATGTTAACTCATATACCTCCAGTCTGAAATGATCATGTCCATAGCAGCCCTTTTCTTCTGGGTAACTCTACCATGTATGAGGATATCTACACTGATGAACAGATGTACCCTGCCCTCCGTGAAACCGAGCCTAACATATCAAGTGATTAATCCTCGTCAGTCTGTCTATACCCTCCAAAGAGCCTATCCCCTCTTAGATTGTGAGTTGCATGTCTTCTAGTAGCCCTATGCAGAGATCCCTCTGTGCATGTGCCACAGACGTAGCGGAAATAACCTGTCTCCCTGCCCACTTATGCCTGCGCTATCTATATACCTCCAGAGGCTACGTTGTTCAGCATCTTAGCGGCTCCTGTACTCATCACCAAGGTATCTCAGGTCGGGAGTCTAGCTTCCCAGATAGCGCTTTATAGGGAGTGATAGGCTTTAGTCTCTCTAGACCGTGGTCGAGGGACTTAAGTAATTTTTTTTTTTTTTTTTTTTTAAACCTTATATTATGAACCCTGTGGTGGGATTGGCTTGTTTTTTATGTGTATTCTATACTTGTACAGCATGTATTGTTTTAATACTCTTGAGATGTACAGTACTGAGCATGCCTACAGTATACAGTACAGTTTGCCTGGACAGTACTGTACAGTAAGTTCTAGAAGCACTGTATTTTGTTACAGTATAAAAGGAGACAATGGAACAATTTAAAACAAATAAACATTTTCTTTTAGTGATGGAGTAAGTAAAAAAACATTTATTTACAAATACAATTTAAAAACATTTAAAGTGTACAGCAATTCAAAACATTAACAGGTGTATGGTTTACTGCTAGTGAAAACATTTATGTACAGAAAGTCAAAACATTTACAGTAAGATAATGTACAGTACAGTCAGTCAGGCCTGCACAACTCCAGTCCTCGAGGGCCGCAAACAGGCGCGGTTTTAAGGATAACCTTGAAAACAGGGCCTGTTTGCAGCCCTCGAGGACTGGAATTGTGCAGGTCTTGTGTAAGTAAAAATCAATACAAGTTAAAACACGCAAAAAGTAAAAAAATAAATAGTTGAACAGTCAAGCAAATTCGATCCCCACCAGATTGTCCTTCCAGGGCCGATGCCTTGTATGGCGCAAAATGCCATTAATGAAGTCTCGAACGATTTTCATTAAAGGATTTGAAATTGAAAAATAGCGCCGCAATTCCTCCACAATAGTCCTCCTTAAATTTTCAGGAAGCGCCCTTTTTTCGCGATTTCCTTCGTAGTTGACATTTTTGGCCCACCCGCAGTACACCAAGTAGGACACGTGGTGCTTAAAAATGAACATGCCGATAGGAACTTCCAGTGACATCACCACGGATGGCTGACAAGGAGAAAAGCTCCCAACACCCTCCGAAGAAATTCAACAGAACGAGCAATTCCCCCCATGCCAAACCACCTGAAATCAGCTCCTAATACTACACCCAGTACAGAGGAGATGACGACGAAGTCAAAAAAGGCACAGAACTCAGTCACGAAGTTCTTCACCCCGGCACCGCGCCAAGCAGGGCCAAGCTCAGACTCCCAAGATGGAGCCGAGGAGCCGGAGCACGCAGTGATGAATGCGATCCAGGATCAGCTTGACCCCGAACAATATGGGCTTAATAAAGATTTCTTTGAATCCCTCTTCCTAAAGATGAGAAGAGGGGTGCAAGAAGACATCGAGACGGCCCTGCAGGGCATCCGAGCCGACCTAGGAGTGCTTACCAACAGGACGGACGAACTGGAAGCCAAAATTGAAGGGGCCATCAACACACAGGCAGAGACCCACGAGGAGGTTTCCCGATGCGGGGAAGCAATAAGAGACCTGCAAAATGCCCTAGAAGACCTCGAGCATCGAGAGAGGTGACAGAACATCCGCCTCAGAAGTATTCCAGAGGCTGTCTCCCACGAAGATCTCCAAGCTTACCTCCGCAATATATTCTTACAACTGGTCCCAGGGCTCACCGACCACGAGCTACTCATGGCCCACCAAGCCCTGGGCCCAAAGCCGACAGACCCCAACAGGCATAGAGACGTAGTGGTGAGACTCCACGCGTACTCTACCAAAGAACGAATCATGGAAGCCGCCAGGGGTATGCGAAGTATACAAACAGAAAATGCGGACATTCACATTTTCAATGATCTCTCCAGGACCACAGTGATCAAGAGAAGTGAAATGAAGCCACTCACCAGCTATCTCAGCGACCAGGGAATCAAGTATCGTTGGGGCTTCCCCTTCAAATTGGTGGTGCTCCGCAACGGGCAGCATTTCACAATCTCTGCCCCCGAGGATGCAAGAGTTTTCCTCAAGGCCCTGGGGATCCCCCCTCCGCAGAACGACAACAGCCCCCCCCCAGGATGCTGCAGGTTCAGAGCCTTCGGATACACCCCGAGCGTCAGAAAGACGTGCCAGCCAGAGACTCCGCTGACCGTCCTTGCTACCTTCTCGGAAGTTCCTGATCTCCCACACGGATGAAGAGATGTCGCACACTTTTCTGCCGCCTACACACCCCAGATGACAGCTGCCCTCACCCCCAAACCTGCAACGCTGATCCCCCAGGCAGCCCAAACTGCGATGATCAAAGGAGCAAAGCCCGATACCCCCCTCCCTCTCCCCATACCCCCTCCCTTCCCTCCCCACCCTCTCCCCCCTCTCACCTCTTCCCCCTGCGGGAGCATCGCCCTGGCCCAGCCCACCGTCAGCTTCCACCGGAGTGACCTCCGTGCAAGCCCTGGGGCACAACAAAGATGGCTGCCATTGATCTTCCACGGCCTCCGACTCGCCTTGCCCTTCCCGCAGCAGGGGAGAAACTCTGACTACCAACCCCCCCCAGCGGGCCCCTCTCCCCCCGAGCCCCCTTCCCCACCTCCCCCCCAGCAGCCCCCCATGCCTGGGGCCCTGCCCGCAATACCCCTTTTTCTCCACCCTGCTACGAAGTACCAATACTCACCCTCCAGATCCAGATTTACGAAGAGGGCCCCCATCCAGTCGCTCGGAGCCACCCTGGCTGAGGCCTCCCGCCGATCTGCACCTAACCCCACTCAAACGCGAACCCTGCACCAGAACCCCAGAAGCTCCGCTCACTGAAAGAAAATGGGCCGGGTCTCCCAACTGCAGAATTGTAGCTTCTCCAGATTCCAGCCCGCGTCAGAAGCACTCCACTCACCAAGGACTGGTAAACTGCACCCCCACTATACCGAGCCACGGTGGTCAGGTTGTATAAAAGCATCTTGGACTCCCATAATAACCCCCCCTACACCAAGCTCAATATGCCCGCCCTCTCCACTCCCCCCCCCTTCAAAAGCACTGGTCCAACATATCTGTTCCCCTCCCCCCCCCCCCCCCCCCCCCCCCCCCCCCCCCCTCCCATCCTTCCCCCCCCCCCCCAGGCATCCCAAGGGATTCAAGAATCCTAGGCTATTGTAGTCTCCGTGCTCCCCCCCCCCTCAGGGCCCCATTATGACTTCAAATGTGACAAAGGCCTAGGCCTAAGTAACAATGAGGCCCACAAATAACTGAGGCCGATGCATAGACACAAATGGAGTTAGCCTATACCGGACGATCGACACAGCTGACTGTTGGCTTCTGTCTCCATGGTTATATATACTTGTATCGTTATAAACACTGTGTACTGTTTTGATCTAATGAACTGTTATGTTTTACCCCCCGTGCCCCTCCCTCCACTCCCTCCTCCTACCCCCCCTCCTCCCCCCACAGATTCCCAGAAGTTGTTAAAACAAGGGTACTGCTGCCATGTTCTCAGTTGATTTAAGTAAAAATGGAAACACGATTACCTAACCACAACTTCCCAGGTACAAACATATGTTCCCGCAGGTGAGGGACCCAACCAAAGGAACACACCCACACCCTCCCCCCCACAACACCTCGTCCTATACCCCAACCCCCGTAAGAGTTCATACTGCACCGACACACTTTATTCGAGCAAATACACGGTATGTTACCTGGCAGATACCTGGAATGCGCCGCTCCTCACCTCTGACAAGCCCCGTTGCATTTGCCTTCCCAGCCTGGGTTCATGCCTGGCTGATGGGCGGCTGATCTGTTAAATGATAATGATTAGGATTTAATAGGCGCAATGCTTCGCGTGTCTACCAGATGGCATAAATTCATGAAATGTAATGCAGTATATATATATATACTGGGCAGTAGTTGCAGCAGAGGGAATAAAATGCTTCAATCCCTGCCTGGAAAAAACTCAATGAACTCGGGCAGAAAACAGTCACAAACCTCAATACACCCGGGTATACCCGAATTCGTGGGACTAGCCGAGCTCGAATAAAGTGTGTCGCCAGTGTAGCTACCCAATGTTGTTGTTTAGAAATGCTTGCAGGTTTATGTTGTTTCCCCCCTTCCCCCCTGCCACTTGCAGACCCCCTCCCTGCCTCAAATCAATAGGGTGTTGGACCTCGAATCCTGGTCTCTCCCCATGATTGGCAAACCGGAAAGCTCTCTAGGGGTTTTGTACCCCCTTCCCTTGCCACCACGGTGCCAAGAGGAAACTCTTTTTTGGGCTCCTGGACAGCCTGCATTCCTTCTCTCCCTCTTGTGTCCGCCCCTCCCTTCACACCCAGCCTTCTTCCACCCCCCTCCCCCCAATTCTCTGGTTCCCCCTACCCGCAAGGGGCCTAGCAGGGAGTACACGAGTCCCTCCTATCCCCCCTCTTAGGGGGCCCATCCACCCCCGAAATGGGAGTCACTCGGGGCCTGGAGCTTCCAACTCTGGGAGCAGTAAGCCCACTTAATGTCGTCAATTAAAATCATCTCCCGGAATGTTAAGGGCCTCAACTCAGTTAGAAAACGCAAACTTGCACTCCAAAAACTTAAAAAAAAACAAAGGCGACATTATTTGTATCTAAGAAACTCACTTTAACACGCCAGACCCCCCTAATACATTGAAGCTCCCTCTAAAAGACTGTTCAGAACACTAGATAAAACAAGATCGGAACTCAAATTATTACAGCTTGATGAGGTAGAGAGGGCGTTGAAATGGACCAACCAAAGGTCCTACGACAGGGGCAACAAGGCAGACAAGCTCCTGGCCTCAAAACTTAGAGGGATAAAAGCAAAAGCCCAAATCACAAAAATCCGCACCAGAAATGGCCAAATATCCTATAATGAAAAAGAAATAGCGCAGGAGTTCGCAAAATTTTATGAAGATCTCTATAACCTCCACCCACCTGGCCAAGAGCAGGACAGTGCCAAAGTAGCCGCACAATACCTGACCCGGTGCAACTTACCATCCCTATCTGTTGAGGAGCTCGAGTTCCTTAACCAAAAAATATCACAGAAGGAATTGACCCAATCCATAAGCTCCCTTAAAATAGGTAAGACACCGGGTCCAGACGGTTTCTCTAACGCTTATTACAAAACGTTTGCAGCATCCCTTTCCCCCTACTTACTAGACATGTTTAATTCCTTTCTAGAAGGTGAGCCAATTCCCGGCACAATTTTGGCCTCCAACGTAGCTATCATCCATAAGGAAGGGAGGGACCCGCTGCAATGCGGTAATTACAGACCGATCTCCCTACTTAATACAGACCTCAAATTCTTCAGCAAAATCTTAGCAAACAGGCTAAACCCGATTCTCCCCAGACTAATTCATATAGACCAAGTGGTATCCGTGTCAGGAAGACAGGCCTCTGAAAACACCCGCAAAATTATTGATATTATTGACCACGTGCATCTCAACAAGTTCCAAGCCATGATCCTAAGCCTTGACGCCGAGAAGGCATTTGATCAGATCAAATGGACCTTCCTCGACCAAACTATGCTCAAATTTGGTTTCTCAAGCCCCTTCCTAGAGGGGGTGCGAGCCCTTTATAAAAATCCCATCGCTTACCTAAAACTCCCGGGTGGATAATCAAACCCAATCCCAATTAAAAATGGAACCAGACAAGGTTGCCCCCTATCCCCACTATTATTTGCAATCTCTATAGAACCGCTGGCTGCCCAGATTAGAGCTGAACCCAGCATCAAAGGTATCCCAATTGCAGACACTGAATAGAAAATTTCCCTCTTCGCCAATGACGTCATACTGACCCTTGCGGACCCACATATCTCCCTTCCCAACCTACAGAACCTATTAGACCAATTCAGCCTAGTTTCGGACTACAAAATAAACATGGATAAATCCGAAGCGCTTAATCTCTCCCTCCCAGACCCTATATGGGAACTACACCAGTCCAACTATAAATTTAAATGGAATACTTCCCACATAAAATATCTAGGAATAAAAATAGCTAACTCATATAGCTCCCTATATTAAGCTTATTATCCCCCCTGTTCCGCCAGATCATAAGAGATCTGGACGTCTGGCACACCCACCAGATATCCTGGTTTGGTAGAATAGTGTCCACTAAAATGAACATCCTCCCCCGGTTACTTTATTATTTCCAAACCCTCCCAATCATCTTTCCACTATCAGAATTACGGAACATACAGACTCATATCCTTCGCTTTATATGGAAACAGCGCAGACCTAGAGTCCCAAGATCAGTGTTGTTATCCTCCAAGACGAGAGGAGGACTAGGGGCCCCAGACGTGGTTAGATACTACCAGGCAGCCCAGCTGAGGCAGGCGGTAGTCTAGAATAACCCCCCGACTTCCAATTGCTGGTTGGCAATAGAAACCCACCATGCACTCCCCCCCCCCCCTCCCAGTCTTATTATGGTCCCAGACGCACAAAGAAAAGAGACCCCGGAGGTTCAAGCTTGGGGTGATGAGATGCACGTGGTCTACCTGGAACAAAACCAAAGGGAAATATGGCCTCGCTTCTTCCCCCTCCCAACTCACCCCCACCTTTGGGAACCCAGAATTCCCACCTGGATGCTCCCGTAACCAATTCGATCAATTTCAGGACCTAGATATTAGAATGGTTGCGGACCTGATGAAGAGTGATGAAGTTCTGTCCTTCCAAGAGCTCACAACTAAATTCTCCTCCCCCGACCTCCCCATTTTCAAATTCTTGCAGATAAGGCACTTCCTGCGAGCTCTATCTCCAAACTCTAAATTTCCAGCGCAAACCAGATTTGAATCTCTCTGCCTAAAAGGAGAATATCAGAGAGGATTAATCTCCGAAATCTACAGAACGATCGAGGCTTCCCACCCCCCCCCCCCTCCCATACGTATATGCAAAAATGGAGCGCTGACTTAAACATACAAATCGACCTGGAGGAGTGGGATGATGTCTGGGAAGCTGCTTCCAAAACATCAATTTGCTCTATCACAAAAGAAAATATATATAAAACCCTATTCCAATGGTACTTAACCCCGAGCAGACTGAGCCAGATCTTCCCCGGCACAACAGACTTGTGCTGGAGAGGATGTGGTCAAAGGGGGGACATGGCCCATATTTGGTGGTCATGCCCGGAGATCCAGAGGTTCTGGATCAGGGTCAAGAGACTCCTGATAGAAACACTAGGGCGGGAAATTCCCCTGGACTAACCAGGCTTATATCTGCTATCCTAACGGCCGCTAGATGCTCGGTTGCAGCGGCCTGGAAACAAGTGAAAGCTCCCTCCAGAAGAACAATAGTAAATAGAATAGACACCGTCATGAGCATGGAAAGGCTCACGGCCATGGTGAAACAGAAAATGCATCAATTCTACAAAACCTGGGAACCATGGCCAGGCTCGGGAGCGCCGTCTCTCCTGCAGTTTCTGACCCAAATTTGACCCCCCGTTGGTACAGAAGGGACCAGAGATCCATCCAAACTCCCCCTAGACCACTTCCCCCTCCCCAACCCCCTCTCTCCTTCTTTGTGTCGTCCCCACCTATCCACCCGCCCCTCGTCTCTCCCCCTCTTTTTCAGAATAAAAAGGGAAAAAAATGGTTTATTGGTTATCTGAATACGTCTCGCAGTCATGTGCCTATGACTCATTATCCTCTGCTCAGCTGTGACTGTTGTTACTACTTTTACCTCCCTTGCAAGAACCCAATAAAGGAAAAAAGATTATAAAAAAAAATTAACATGCCATACTTCTGGGGTAAACCAGCACTCATCACCCTATACTTCTCCCTGAGTGCCGGTGCAGCCCACTCAGGATGATGTCAGGCACCGTATCGATGCAAGCATATGTAGGTTGGATTCTGGGAGCGGGTGTGCTTCTGGGAGAGGGTGTACTTGTTGTGGCGGGCGAGGGTAGGTTGTCTGGGAGGAAGCTTTCCTCCTGTCTTGGTCGCTGTGTTGTCTCCTGACGTTGTCTTGACGGGGTTGTCATGTTATCCACATCCTCAACGGCATACATGTACACAAATTCTTCAGGTGGAGGGGGTGCGCTTGGTGTAGGAAGGTGGTCGAAGGTCCCATTCATCACATCCATGCCACCTGCCTGTTCCAGCATTGGGGATACAGGGGCATGAACATCGAGCAAATTATGTATCCCCGCTATGTCAGTCTCTATCTTCTCCATCCGTCGATCCATCATCTCCATCCGTTGATCCATCTTCTCCATCCGTTGATCCATATTTAGCATGGTCTCTAAAAGCAGATCTATCTTTACCAGCATATTAGAGTTCCCGGGGATATCGACACTTAACCCATTCAGCATGTGGTCTAATGAGCTGGTTCTTGTGCATGGCGTGCTGTGGACATCTGGGTGGATGGGGGCTACGGAGGATGAGACGGGGGTTCCCTGGAGAGAAGCGGCAGCATCGTCAAAGAAGGATGTAGTAGGTGACCTGTGGATTTCCGGGAGAGAAGCGGCAGAGTCATCTAAGCGTAATGGAGAAAGTGACCCGTGGATTTCCGGGAGACTAGCGGCAGCGTCGTCGAAGAGCAGTGGAGAAGATGGGCTGCAGATTTCCGGGAGAGCGGCGGCAGCGTCGTGAACGAGTAGTGGAGAATATGGGCTGTGGTTTTCCGGGAGAGCAGCGGCAGAGTCGTCGAAGTGTAATCGAGGAAGTGGCCTGTGGGTTTGATGGGTTGGTAGCCATTTGTTTTGCCTTGAGTATACATCACCGAATTTCTTCTTGACATAATAAGGCTTACGTGTATTAAAACCCTTAGCCTTTGGGGTCAGCAGAAGGTTTGCTTTATTAGCCTTAGCCTGTCACTTTGGCCTTTGCTTGGAAACGGCTCCTGCCTTTCGCTTTTTCTGTGTGATAGGCACGGCAGAGGCGAGTGGCTTCCTGCGTCCGTAGAATCGGAGTTGAACCATGGAAGCAGATGGCACAATGCAGTATCTGGACAAGGGCAAGTTCAGATACAGATCATCGAGTGGGAGGCTATGCAAAGTGTGTAAACTTTTATGCATGGCGACGAGGTAAAGGTGTTAAAAGTGGGCGTACTCTAATGTGAGTCATTAACGTATAAATACAGCATCCATTTTGTAGATTCACTGCACATTGAACACACATCGACTAAACATCGAAAATACATTCTAGTGCTTGTATTTCTTTCTTCTCGCTGCAATGCCTGTTAAAAAGATTTCAAAGGATCTCAGCATGAGAATTAAGGAGATGTACACGAGCGGACAACCTATTGCAGATATCCAACGCTGGTTAGCTGCTTCTGGCCTTGTTGTGCCATCAACCACTGTGTGCTATCATGCACACGGAAAAAACAAACAATGAACACACACGAGGACACACACGGTAACTAACGCGTAAGTATATTTATATAACTATATAATACAGTAATACAGGATATCTATTATTATTATTGTTTATATTGCTGCATATTAATAGAACTATATAGTATAGATCTATCTAATTTTATAGTTATTTCGTTATATTTACTGTATATAACTACAATATATAATACAGTATATCTATTATTGTTTATATTGTTGCATATTAATAGAACTATATAGTATAGATCTATCTAATTTTATAGTTATTTCGGTATATTTATATAACTACAGTATATAATACAGTATTTATTTATTTATAAAATATTTTACCAGGAAGTAATACATTGAGAGTTACCTCTCGTTTTCAAGTATTTCCTGGGCAAAGAGCTAAGACAAATAATACATGGTTACAAATACAGTTACATAAATGAACAGGGTACACTGGCGACACACTTTATTCGAGCTCGGCTAGTCCCACGAATTCGGGTATACCCGGGTGTATTGAGGTTTGTGACTGTTTTCTGCCCGAGTGCATTGAGTTATTTTCCAGGCAGGGATTGAAGCATTTTATTCCCGCTGGCTGCAATACTGCACAGTATATATATATATACTGCATTACAATTCATGAATTTATGCCATCTGGTAGACACGCGAAGCATTGCAGCCTATTAAATCCTAATCATTATCATTTAACAGATCAGCCGCCCGTCAGCCAGGCATGAACCCAGGCTGGGAAGGCAAATGCAACGGGGCTTGTCAGAGGTGAGGAGCGGCGCATTCCAGGTATCTGCCAGGTACATACTGGGTATTTGCTCGAATAAAGTGTGTCGGTGCAGTATACATTATATACAAGACATTGCATGCAAGTTAAAGAAAATATATATTATAGGCGAATGAAACAGTTACAGACCAGATTAAAATGTGAGACAGCCTTAGATTTGAAAGAACTTTAACTGGTGGTGGATGTGAGAGTCTCTGGTAGGTTGTTCCAGTTTTGGGGTGCACGGTAAGAGAAGGAGGAACAGCCGGATACTTTGTTGAGCCTTGGGACCATGAACAGTCTTTTGGAGTCTGATCTCAGGTGATAAGTGCTCCATGTGGTAGGGCTGAGGAGCTTTTTCAGGTAGCTGGGTAGCTTGCCCAAAAAGAATTTAAAGGCAAGACAGGAAAGGTGAACTTTGCGCCTAGACTCTAGTGATGACCAATCTAGTTCTTTGAGCATTTTGCAGTCATGTGTGTTGTAGTTGCATTGAATATCTATCATTGTTTATATTGCTGCATATTAATAGAACTATATAGTATAGATCTATCAAATTTTATAGTTATTTCGGTGTATTTATATAACTACAGTATATAATACAGTATATCTATTATTGTTTATATTGCTGCATATTAATAGAACTATATAGTAAGATCTATCTAATGTTATACTATTTTTACTGTAAATGATGTGCTGTACTTGTGGCCTGCTGCACTGTTGTCATGGGAGAGGGGGTTTGGCCCGGTATTAAAGGGGTTACACCCCATTTGGCCATCCCCTGCTCTCACTTTGGAAGCAAGGGGTTAACTGGACTGCGGTCCAGTAATTGTTTTAACCCTGCTTCTGTACCCAAATGTATATTCCCCTGTAAATGTGTATTGTTCCCATTCAGTGTTTGCACCAACAAATACACTGGGATTGATGCAGGAGGGAAAGGGTTAATGTTAATTCAGTGTTTATAGCCTGTTGTTCCATTTTACCGCCTTTTCAGGCTCCTTTTTGCAGCTCTCCATAGGTTGCCGTTGCAGCCCAATGCAACCTAATGGAGATTCCAGCGATTTGGGCCCGTTACGGTAGAAGACCTGCATGTGGCGCCCGAGAGGAGGAGCGGCGGTTCCCCATTGTAAGTCAAGGGAGACATCCCTTTCAATGGGGATTCCTCGACGCCGACCTCCAGGAACGGGTTGGCAGCCATCCAAACCGCAGACGGCAAGAGCGGAAACATTATCTAAAAAAGAGCTTTGATCACTACCCGGTCAAGTTCAATCACAATTGGCGTGGGAATCTTAGGTTCTAGGGCACCCAGGAATAAAATTCTTTTAGCCCCTAGATACTAGGAAAACCCCCACACTCGACCACCACTGGGTCCGAGAATGAGGCACCCCCGTCGAGCTCGAAACGGTGGTCGCGCCATTGACTCTAATGGCGGAGCGGAGGTCCCATTGAATCCCATGGCGGCGCTGGCCCATGCATTTCCTATGGCGGCGCCGCCATGTTGATTCCAATGGGGGAAAGCCGCATGGCTTTAAAATGGCTAAGTCCGAAAGTGTAAAATGTGTAAGCCCATATCTCCGGTTCTGTGAGGACCAGAGGGCTGGGATTTGGGTCGCATGTAGTCACTGTTCCGGCATGACTGTATGGCCATTTCCAGCCCTCTCCGATCAACCAGACGGAGTATGGGCCAATGTAAAGAATTGTAGTTTTCCCTATAGACTTCAATGGCGGGGTTGCTCCATTGAAAGCCTCTAGCGGCGGAGCCCATTGACTTCAACGGCGGAGTTGCTCCATTGAAAGCCTATAGCGGCAGAGCCCGTTGATTTCAATGGGAGAGTGAAAAGCAGAGATTTATTTTAGCTATGGCTGAGAATCCTGCATTAAAGTTAATGGGGGATTTAAACTTGTTTTTGTATCTCCGATTCTGGGAGTCGAGGGATGCTGAAACTTGGCCACTATGGCACAACCGAAAGCAGGACGTGGGTACTTGAGGTTAAGTGTCATAAGTCACACCCTAGGACAAAGGGTTTCCTGGCCCAGGTAGACATTCAGGCGCTGGGCTTGTGGGTGGGGGGCAGGGAAATAAGCCCCTGATTCGAATAATACCCACCTAGTGGGCAGGTATTACGGTGCCCCTCAGGTGAGGTGGCAAGGAGAGATTGGGTGCAGGTTATTGTTCTCCAATGACCTGCACTCAATGATAAGGTATAGGACTGGAATTACATATAAACCAGTGTCAGTCCTATGCTTGTGTTGTTCGTTGTTCATGTTTTCATGACTTCAAGTTTACCAACTAGTTGATGCCTGATGAATTGCTAATCCTGATTACTTCATCATCCCCATTCCTGAGTAAGTGTCTATATTTTGCCTGTTATTTGTATATCTTGTGTGTTCACCTTCTTTAAGGAATAAACTATATTTATTATACTGCTGCGGCCAAGTTTATTCGAGCATTTGCCCGTTCTTGGCCGCAGCAGTAGCCTGGCGCGCGCCCGAGAGTGACGGGCGCGCGCCGAAGCAGCGGAAGAGCGCCCTCCGATCGGGGCGCTCTCCCTACCGCTGCTGGGTCCGCCGGGTCCCCCGGAACCCCCTGCCGCTGTCCCGCGATCGCGGGACACCAGGGCTCCCTCGGGGAGCCCCTGGACGCGCGTGCAGGGGGCGCACGCTCCCGAAGACACGTGACTGCGCGTCTATGACGCGCGGCACGCCGAGGGGCGGCCACTAGCAAGCCGGGAAATCTCCCGGCTTGCGGATCTGGCCGCAGTGTGATAAAGTGTGTCGGTAGTGTATCTAAGTCATGTTCAATTCAACCCACATATTTGGGTGTGTATTATTATAACCTATCACTGGCTACCGTGACAGGCTTATAATATAACTGGTGGCAGTAGCGGGATTGAATTGATCCTGTATTACAGTTTACTGCGGGACTCTGTAATACAGTTGGAACTCGGGTGAATTGCGAGTTCCTAAGGCTAAAGATATTGGACACACAGTGTACAACATATAACACAAGATATGGCCCACCTCACTGTTCCCCTACTTGTGAGAAGCATTGCCTCCAGAACCAAAGTGCCGGCCATCCATGTGTTTGGAGCCGGGCACCGAGACCGGAGGAGTGTATCAAGTCTGAGCAGGAACCTGCAGCCGGTAAACTGAGAGAGAGGCGGCGATCGGTGAGCACGAAACCCGGCCGGCTGAGCAAAGATCCACAGCTGCAGCCGCTGTACCCACCAAACCGCCCGGGGAGCAGGGAATGGACCCAGCTCCGGAAAGGCAGAGACTTGTCGAGGGAGCGGGTGATCGCGGAGTCCACGGGAGTCTTACAGCCAGAGAGGTATCGGCCGTTGCGGCGGCCAGTCCATTTTTCCTGGAAGAGCTTTCACTGTTGTCTGCATGGGGAGGGATGTGGTCCCAGGCGGAGTGGAATGAGCTCCAGAAACTAGCGATGTTTTGACCCGCTTACCCCCTCTCTGAGCCCGGTGCTCAAGCAACTCTGCTCTGGACTCAGCAGCCTCTTGCGGGAGGTAGTCCACCGGCGGCGGAGAAGCTCCAGCCCAATGCCCAGACCATGCGCGGTGGGCGAAGAAGCCCCTCAGGGCCAGTGCTCACGAGCTGCGGACAAGGTGACCCATTTAGCGGCATACTTCGATGGCTCCTGCCCAGCCAGGGTGACAACCCTTCGCGGGACGTCCCCTGGAGAACTTGGCCCTAGCTGCATCGGCAACAGCGGCAGAGAGCGGCGGCCATCCATCTGATCCCGGTGGAGAACAGCGGAGCGGCGGCCGGAGTACATATTTTCTGGTCATCAGCAGCGGACCTCGGCAAGCGGTCAGCTTGCTACAGCAAGATGCTAGTGTACCCCTGGCCCGACCTGATATGGTCCGGTCAGTGGAAGTGCTCCAAGGACGCGGGATGCAGGCGGTGGCGGCGGAGGAGAAGCCGCAATTCCGGCAAGCTGCCGGAGCCGATTTAATTTGGGGGGAGGGTCGGGGTGTGCGGGAGGTGGGTGTTTTACCTGGTTTGGAGGAGTCAACAATCTTCAGCGAGGACCAGAGCCCCATGATCTACGCCGGCGACCCTGTGCCGAAGCCGGGTGCTGTTGCGGAAGTCACCCGGAGCTCACCCGTAGCGGCGGCGGCGGCAAAAGAACCGCGATTCCGGCAAAGTGCCGGAGCCCTTTCGGAGTGGTAGGAGGGACAGGTTTTGCGGGAGGGGGTTGTTTTACCTTGTTTGAATGGAGCCGTGTTTCTCCACAAGGACCTGGGACCCACGTTCTGCACCGTTTTCCCTGTGCCAAACCCGGGAGCTGTTGCGGCTGTTGCCCGTTGCTTCTCGGCCAAGATGGCACCGGCGGCGGCTACTCCAGTCCCCCTGCACGCGGTACCAATGAAGGCGGCGGACTCTGCGGGGACCAGCGAGATAAGCCAGACCCAGTCGCAGACTGACCCTGACTTATTTTTTCCAATGACTGTTCCCTGTTGTTCCCTTGTAGGAGTGACCTGTGGGTGGCAGGAGATAGGGTAACCAGAGGAGGGGAAGGAAGGGCGGCTTGTAGGGCAGCTAGGCTTTCCCATTACCCTGGTGGAGCATCAAGGGGACTCTCAGTTAAGAGCCCCACTGTTGCAGCCTTGCTATGGGCTGGAGGTATCAGGGGTTGTGGCAAAGTTAGACCACCCCAGGGTTACCTACCAGCCAAGAGCTAAGGCGGGTGCATCCGCATAAGCAACCCTGAGCTCGTCTCAGGTAATGGGGGCACAGCTTCAGGGAGAGGGGCTAGCCCCATTAGCACCCAGCTCTAGGCTAGGATCGCCTGGGAGAGGGTTGGGTGGGCCAGTGGGAACCGGGGAGGGAAGGCAGCAAGTGAGCCAGCTAGATTTCCTCATAACCCTGGCAGAGCCTCAGGGGGTCTCTCGGTTTAGAGCCCCACTGTTGTCGCCTGGCTATGGGCTGGGGGTGTCAGGGGCAGTGGCACAGTTAGACCACCCTCAGATTACCTGCCAGCCAGGAGCCAAGGCAGGTGCTTCTGCACCAGTGCCCCTGGGCTCCTCTCCGGTAATGGGGAGGCAGTATCAGGGAGATGGCCTCATTCAGGTGTCCTTAGGATCCAGGTTAGGAGTAGTTATGGAGAAGCGGAGTGAGGGAAGGCTGCAGGTAGGTAGCCAGCACAAGGTCTCAGTAGGAGAAGAAGGGCTAGTGGTAGCCAGGAAAAGCAGCAGGTATGGCAGCTAGAGTTCCCCATTACCCTGGCAGAGCCTCAGGGGGTCTCTCAGATCAGCCACCCCCTGTTGCAGCCTGGCTATGGGCTGGAGGTATCATGGGCAGGGGCAAGCTTGTACCACCCCTGGGATACCTGCCAGCCAAGAGCTAAGGCGGTTGCATCTGAAGAGATGCCCCTAAGCTCATCCCTGGTAAGGGGGAGACAAGGTCAGGGAGGTTGGTGCACTCAGGTGGTCCCTGTGTCTGGGTTAGGATTGCCTGGGGGGGAGCGGAGTGAAGGTGGGCTGCAGGGAGGTAAGCAGCAGGAGTCATCAGCAGTGCCAGAGGTGCTGAGCCTAGGGGAGGCTAGGCAGGGAGACACTGGGGAGCAAGGGGAGATAGGAGGTCAGTTGGGTGTCAGGCAGCTGGTAGAAGCTAGGGATGGACTAGGAAGCAAGGAGGTCACTTGTTCTCACTTGCCAAGAGTGGCATCCATGACAGATTCCCCAGGGTTCCCAGAGGTAGCCTGTTGGGAGGTCGACAGCCAGGAGCAGTAGCCAGGGCTAGGGGGGTACAGCAGAGGGTTCTGTCCCCAGGGCAGCCAAGGTTAGCTACAGGGAGGAAGGGCGGCACAGTGGAGGGGAGAGGAGTGATGCTGGCCCTAGCAGCAGTGGTGGTAGCAGGTGCTTATTTCCTGGCCTTCAGTTTTGAGAGGGCAGGAGCAAAGCATCTGGGTACCAGGAACCCCAGAACAGGGTACTGGGGGATTGCCATGTCCCAGGAGGCACAGGAGAGGGGGGTAGTCAGCATCCCCAGTGGTTTCTGGAATCCAGAAGTGATGCCACTCGGGGGTGGGGACTGCCCTAGAGCAAGGGAGGAGAGGCACAGGTATAGCGGAGCAGCTACAGGTGGGCACTGGGCCAGGGCAGATAGGGTCCCTACTGGTACAGAGACATGCCATTCTCTGGGCAGTATGCAGCCTGGTCTGCAGAGGTGCCCCTTCACGGTGGTCTTGGGTCACCAGGCACTGGGTGGGGGGCAGAGGGTGGCAAAGGAAAATGCCCGGTGGCCACGTTGGAGCCCTGCTCAGCAGGATCTGGACTTCACAATCCAATGTGGCCAGGACATTGTACTGGACAATGCCGGAGGCCAATTTTGCCCGGCCAACCCCTCAGGACTTATCAAGTGCTTCAAGGATGCCAGTGGTGTCCCAGTGCCAGGGTGGGCAGCTGGGTCACAAGGCACCCATTGAGCAGGGGAGTTGTCATGGGAGAGGGGGTTTGGCCCGGTATTAAAGGGGTTACACCCCATTTGGCCACCCCCTGCTTTCACTTGGGAAGCAAGGGGTTAACTGGACTGCAGTCCAGTAATGTGTTTTTACCCTGTTTCGGTACCCAAATGTATATGCCCCTGTAAATGTGTATTGTTCCCATTCCAGTGTTTGCACCAACACATACACTGGGATTGATGAGGGAGGGAAAGGGTTAATGTTAATTTAGTGTATGTAGCCCGTTGTTCCATTTTCCCGCCTTTTTCTGGCTCTATTTTGCAGCTCTCCATAGGTTGCCGTTGCAGCCCAATGCAATCTTATGGAGATTCCAGCGATTTGGGCCTGTTTCGGTAGAAGACCTGCAGGTGGCGCCTGAGAGGAGGAGCGGCGGTTCCCCATTGTAAGTCAATGGAGCCATCCATTTCAATGGGGATTCCTCGACGCCGACCTCCAGGAACGGGATGGCAGCCATCCAAACCGCAGACCGCAAGAGCGGAAACATTATCTGAAAAAGAGCTTTGATCACTACCCGGTCAAGTTCAATCACAATTGGCGTGGGAAACCTAGGTTCTAGGGCACCCAGGAATAAAATTATTTTTGCCCCTAGATCCTAGGAAACCCCACACTCGACCACCACCGGGTCCGAGAATGAGGGATACCCGTAAAGGGTCGAGCTCGCCATGGGGGTAGCGCCATTGACTCTAATGGCGGAGAGGAGGTCCCATTGCATCCCATGGCGGCGCTGGCCCATGCATTTCCTATGGCGGCGCCGCCATGTTGATTCTAATGGAGGAAAGCCGCGTGGCGCTAAAACGGCTAAGTCCAAAAGTGTAAGGGCTGGGATTTGGGTCGCATGTAGTCACTGTTCCGGCATGACTGCATGGCCATTTCCAGGCCTCTCCGATCAACCAGACGGAGTATGGGCCAATGTAAAGAATTGTGGTTTTCCCTAAAGACTTCAATGGCGGAGTTGCTCCATTGAAAGCCTATAGGGGCGGAGCCCATTGACTTCAACGGCGGAGTTGCTCCATTGAAAGCCCATAGCGGCGTTAATGGGGGATTTTAACGTGCTTTTTGTATCTCCGGTTCTGGGGGTCGTGAAGGCTGAAACTTGGCCACAATGGCCAAGGTCCTCCGGCATGAGGACCTGGCAAATTTCAGCCTGCTCAGACCCACAGAACGGATTATTGTAATATGTGAAGATATTAAAGAGTGAATTGTATTTTGGGTCTGGTATAAAAACTCAGAGCCCATATGTTATGATAATGCTCAGGGAGGAAGAAAAATGGTCTAACAATAAAACCCCTGATCAAAGACTCCCCCACCCTGCTTGTGTATGTGAGCACAACTGAAAGCAGGACGTGGGTACTTGAGGATAAGTGTTATAAGTCACACCCTAGGACAAAGGGTTTCCTGGCCCAGGTAGACATTCAGGTGCTGGGCTTGTGGGCGGGGGGCTAGGGAAATAAGCCCCTGATTCGAATAATACCCACCCAGTGGGCAGGTATTACGGTGCCCCTCAGGTGAGGTGGCAAAGAGAGATTGGGTGCAGGTGATTGTTCTCCAATGACCTGCACTCAATGATAGGGTATAGGACTGGAATTACATATAAACCAGTGTCTGTCCTATGCTTGTGTTGTTCGTTGTTCGTGTTTTCGTGACTTCAAGTTTACCAACTATTTGATGCCTGATGAATTACAAATCCTGTTTCCTGATTACTTCATCATCCCCATTCCTGAGTAAGTGTCTATATTTTGCCTGTTATTTGTATATCTTGTGTGTTCACCTTCTTTAAGGAGTAAACTATATTTATTATATCTAAGTCTTGTTCAATTCAACCCACATATTTGGGTGTGTATTATTATAACCTATCATTAGCTACCGTGACAACTGTAACTTACCGGATTGTTGTTTTTCTGTATACTGTAGGGAGACAACTCTTAAGGTTGACAAATTAAGTGAAGAGAATGATGAGAAGAGTGCCTTAAGGGTCAAATACACTCTGCAGCAAAATCACAATCTCACTGTATCCGAGACCAGCATAAAGAAGATGAGACACAGAATTGGATGGAAATATGGACGTGTGAGGATAGTACTGGACAGTACAGGAGGTAAAAATTTTGTTTAAGAAACTGTACTGTACCTATAAAATTATTCCTTGTCATTACAGAGCGTACCCTATGATAAGGGACGTTAACAAGATCAAGAGAGTGGTCCAGGCTCAGGCATGGATCGACAGTGGAGAAACTTTCCAGGATTGCATCTTCACTGATGAGTCTACTGTATCGCTGGAGAGATTTGCCACCTTTGCATTCCACTAAAAAGGTTGCATATCTATGAAGCCGTGTCCAAAACACCCAGTGAAGATGCATGTGTGGGGTGCCATCTCTAGGCGTGCACCAGGATGCATTGTCATCTTTGAAGGAAAAATAAGTCACACACTTTTGCCTTATGCACTGTACTGTACCAGTGTGCAGTTTTTTGAGCACCTTTATTTTCTTGTTATAGGAATCATGAATAAAGCTTTTTTCATAGAGCAAATTGTGCCTGAGATTGTGGAATACATCACACGTGAGTTCCCAGATGGTTACCGTTTCTACCAGGACAACGATCCGAAGCACACCGCGTCAACAGCACATATTCTTGAGCGCGGTATCAACTGGGTGAAGACGCCAGCGGAGTAAGTGCGGTAACCGTGTCTCATTTTTTCCCACTGTTTTTACTGTGTACTGTATCTCTTTAACTAATTGTCCTTTTTTTCCCCATCTAATGACAGATCGCCAGACTTCAATCCTATCGAAATGGTCTGGCATCAGCTGAGGGACCATATCCTAAAAGTCGTGAAACCCTCCAAAAAGGATGAGTTGGCGCAAAGCATAGTGAGTTTTTGGAACGATGTACTCACCGTGGAACGATGCAATAAATATATTGAACATATTGCAACTGTGTTGCCCATTGTGGTCGTGCGTAATGGGCAAGCATCAGGAATGTAGTATGGTAAAGTACTGTACTGTAGTATTGTAAGTACAGTATGATACAGGTAAGTATGGCACAGATTTTTTCTTTCCTGAGAGAGCAGCACTAGCCATCTGCTTACAAAGTATTTAACAGTAGTCACAGTATACAGTACTTCCAGTATAGACTAGTTTGACAGTACTAACTGCATACTGTAGTCCAATATGGAGTGGCTATACAGTACACAATGCCATAATATGCACCTAACTGCTCAATTTTTTTCTTTCCAGAGAGAGCAGCACCAGCCATCTGGTTGCAAAGTATTTAACAGAAGTTACAGTATACAGTAGTTCCAGTATAGACTAGTTTGATAGTACTATACAGCACACAATGCCTTAATACAGTATGCACATAACTGCACTAATTTTTGGGTTTCTTGTCTTTTCAGTAAAAAAGGATGGACTGGAGGAGAGGGGGGGTATCATGTGTAAAGTTTGTGAACTGTTTGTACAGTTAAGTGTATCTAAACTGCAGTCATGATGTACACAAAACCTCTCCTCTATCAATGAACTATTGTACTGTACACAGAATGAGGAAGAAGATAAAGACGGAAAAATGTATATTATTATATATAAATTATTATATATTATATATTATTAATTAATATTATTATCAATGTGCATTATTCATGATTATCCACCGGCCCTCAATTTTCAACTGACAGAAGAACTGAATAAAGACTGCATTTTGTATTATTCATGATTATTTGTATATTTGTATTTTTTGTTCCTGATAAAATAAAATATATATTTCTTTAAATTCTTGCTAATCATAATCATTGACCCACCCCCCTGCACCAAAGAAAAAGAAAGAATGACAAAAAGTAGTAACTTACTGCACCAAAAACATGAATGAGATTATGTTTTTTTTAACTCTCAATTTCACAGTGCTGTGCAAATCAGATTTAAATATCAAATTCCAGAAGGGATTATCAAAAGCGTTACCGTAAACAAAGCCTCAAAGGGTTGGGGGGGTGGATGGGTGAGTCATGCGCAGTAATCATTAGCTAGCTCCCTTCCCAAAGAGGATTACATGCATGTATAAATATGCAAATTTACAATTACTGTGCGCGCGCACGCAGACTGTGTACTGACGTACTATAGGTTGAACTGCTAAAGTATTAGACTTTGAAGACAACAGCTCGCGAATGCCCCCCTGAGTTTTTTGACGGTTTTGCATTATTGCAGACAGCGCTAATAAAATGCTAATATTACGAGCGCTAAAATACCACAACATATTCTGGAAGAAAACAAAAATACTGCATCTGCCCCCGGTTATCAGAGTTGCGCCGCTACGGCCGCACTAGGATAAAGGCGGCCGCCACTGTAGCTTCTTCTTACGTAATCCCCATAACAATCAACATTCACAGAGTGCTGTATCGTACCCCAGCCAAGAACAGTACCTACCACAATGTGAGATGCAATGTGGAGGTAACTACAATGGTATAGTACAAAACGTACATGGACAAACCTCTGTGCATGGAAAAACAGAGAACCTTTGTACCTGCCTCAGCCCGTGTCCTGGCCACCAACCGCTGCGGAACCATATGACGGTGTCACCGAGATGTATGCGCCTCCGGATAACAGTATTGACTCAACCATGGGCAATCCATGTCAGTAGTGAACGGCATCAGCAGCAGCAGCAGCAGCAGCAATGGATTCCAGCAAGCTCGTTTTTGACTTAGAAAAAAAGGTAAACATTGTTATACTTTAACACTGACAAAGCTAATTGTTTTTTAAAATAACACTGCATCAGCTGCAGCATATCACTCACGCATGCGACACACAAACAACATGTTGTGTAAACTAGCACACATTATAACATGTGTACATATATATTACAAAAGTTGCCGATCAGAATCCTTGGGTCAAAATGACATCAGACATGTTAACGTTTTGTATATAAATGTTATACAATTTGTTTACATATTACACATGTATATACACACACCTGGTCATGTACAAGCAATTGTTTACTATTCACCATCGGCTAATTTGAACGTCGCGTCAATCTGTGACGTGGGTATGTGATCATGTGACAATGCGGACTCACAACAATGACAAGCTACATGGAGGCGCCAATATGTGGTGCGCGCGCAAACTCTCTTGCATGCGGACACTTATGTACGCATACAAATAAACGCTCACACCAAGATAAAGGATAAACGCTTCGACGTTTAAATTACACAACTTTGAATTGAAGCATATGTGTACCTTATGTGTAAACATCTACACTCATTTTCATAATATTAAAGCTCAATCATGATAACATAATCATTGTATTTAAACCATTTATAAGTAGGTCCTTTCTATTGCAGAAATCTCATTCAGAAATGGAGTAACACAATCATGAAATGACCTGGCTACAATAAGAGAGTTTTCAGATTTTACACTTGTGTCAAAGTTAGAATGAATGTAACAATGCTTACAAACACTGTTGCGCTGATTTCTACAGTGATGCTTCTTTCTGCTTGTAGTTAATGTTAAACATATTTTACTTCCAAATTTATATTTTCATAATGCACAAGGAATGTAATAATAACAGTAGTTAAATATAAATTTTTGCTATTGCAATATACTGTATTTCACAGTGTGATCAGATGTAAAACTCTTTGTTAAACGTAATACATTGGATTGTATTATGTCTATGTTTCCCATATGTTCGACATATAGCTTTATCTATACCAAAAGTGATTATCAATACTTGTTTAATAAATGTATTCATTAAGTAATTAAAATGTGTGTGCAAATAAAATTCATGTGTAATGATACATTTCACATTTATATTGTATTTTCATTATTCCTATTGATTTTATGATTTGAATAAATGGTGACAAATGTGCAATAAAATTAGTACAAATTTACATTACAAATTGACAAGGGATGTAAATGATCACACATTATATCAAGTAAACATGAAGTTTCTATGAAACAACATATACTGTATATTATTTAGCATGCTTGTTAAGATACATATTGATACAATGTAATTCATATAAAGTTTGGAAAGAAAAAATCAATATACACACATTGTTTATATGTCTCAATTTCTCTCTCTCTCTCTCTCTCTCTCTCTCTCTCTCTCTCTCTCTCTTTCAGGCACACACACACACACACACACACACACACACACACACACACACAGTTCAAAATTAATATATATATATATATATATATTACATTTATGAAGAGCAGGTAATGCTTGGATACACTTTTAATATTTACTATTGCACCAACATACCATTGTATATGTTTGTTAAGAATAGATAATACTGAAATATGTGTTTTGTTGCATACTTTAACATATGTAAATGTACTTTAAGTGCTTTTACCACTTGTACTGTACATGTATGCTATACCCACAAACATATAGGTGTATATTTAGAAACCACAAGCAATGCATGCACATATTTTATTCAGTGTACAAGCACATATTTTTCAACAACAGGTCATGTATAATTGTCCATATATGTGTACAATTAAATATTAAAGAATAGAATGTGATGCATACAAATTAATTTATTTTGTGTGTGTGTGTGTGTGTGTAAATATATCATAAATAACATACCATAAAATGTATGTATTTGTTATAGGTAAAGTAAATAGATCAATATTCATAGAAGTGTACACTATAATATTAATGTTCATATACAAGTTACTCCCTCACAAAAATGCACAATTTAAGATCCTCACATATTCTTTCCCATTGCTCCCAAACTTTCAATCTAAGGACTGGAAGTTGAGCTGAACTGTATAAGTGGCTTCATCATAACAGGTTGCACATAAAAGCTGTACAGTTTGTACACTAGGCTGTGCCACCTGTTTCTTCTTTGCTGAAAAGTTTGTAGAGCTATATTTGGGGCCAATAAAGGTTTACAGAGTTCTGAAGCAAAAGTCAGTGGAATAATGACTACATTTGATGTGTACCTTTATTGTGTAAAGGGCCTTTATTTTTAAAGCTATTATGGTTTCTTTCTTACATTATGATATGCAAATTGTAAATTACATTAGCAACTGTGATGTGTAATTTGTTTTCAGCGTTTTTGAGATACATTAAAGCAATTTATATTTAAATTATTACTAAACATGATTCATAACTGATGCAGTGCCCACACCGTAAAGTGTTAAGGACGACAAAAGTTTGTTTTCTAATATCTATGAAACATACATACAGTAATATTGCATTTTGAATTAATCTAAGAATACTATATATCATATATTTGGCTGCTGTTATATTGTTCACTACACACATTAATAGCGTCTACAAAAGTGAATTATTTTAAAGAGAGATTCTACATACTAATTTAGAAAAATATTTTTATATTTTTGGGTATTGCGAAACTACTGTACTGTACAGTATATTTTCAAATTGGTTGCCAATGTGAGTGTATGAGGCTCTTCGTGTATATATTTGTATATATTGAGTGTGAACACATTCAGCTGGTTATTTACTGATGTCTCCTAGGTGCAAAACTGGGTCAAAGTTTGGGCAAAAGAATTGCACCAGATTTATTAAAGGAAAAACTCCCATTGCTTTCAATGGGACTCCTTTGCTTTTATGAGTATGGCTCAGTTTTTTGCACAGGTTTGCCCTACTTTTGCAGACAGGAGACTTTATTAAATAAACCCCTCTTGATTAAAGTCAAAATGGGCAGAACTTGAATACAATGCAGCACCGGAATTATCAAAGAAAATTATTTTTTTTTTTATTAAACTGGGAGATAAATAGACCCCTTAAAAGAAAGGAAAAAAATATTTTACATATACTGGTAATATATATATATATATTATATATATATAAGTAATATATCATAAGATATATATATAAATATATATTATATAATCTAATATATATATATATAGATACTGTAATGTGTCTAGAATATATTATATAATATATAATAGTATATATATATTTATATATATATATATGTGTGTGTGTAACATATACTGTGTAATTAATGAGATTATACGTTCAGAAAACAAATATGTATAAGATTTTCTTTATATTACTTTGTATATGTTTATGTTGTTTACAGTATACTATTTGTAAGTTTTTAAGTTTTAGGAAAATATCACCAAAGTTTATAATGTTCTAATACATCTTGTTGCACTTCAGAATTAATGTTTTTAAATAACATTTAAAAATTACATTTTAAAACTACAGTACACCTACATTAAAAAAAATTGTTCTCAAGAAACTAGATGGCTGTGCAATTATGATATAATACAGATACAGTATGCAGACTATCCCTATGTACTTTATATAACTTAAACGTACTATACATTTAGTAGTCTAATTACTGATCGCTGGCAGTGGTGTTGGAACACTAACATTACATTATACACATTCATCTGTCAGCTACTTGTGGCTCTATCTCCCCGTGCGTTAAAAATTAGGCTGCAATCTATTTGGGACATGATCTTATGTCTGGTAAATTCTAGGTACAACCCCTTTTTAATCGGCAGTACTGAAATATACACAAGGGTCTATATAACAAACTGGAACTGATGCGTGAAATTGATGGGTGAAATAATATCTCCAATGGGTTCACTTATCAAAGTCTCCCAGCTGAAAAACCTTGGCAAAATGGGTGCAAAAACACACCACCAGATGAATCAATCAACAAAATATATTGGGTTTCAATTGTAACGTTTTTTTTATTAATAAGTCAAATGTTTTCCCGTTTTTTTTGCCCCTGCTTGCAGCCATGAGACTTTCACAAATATACAAGTATGTCTAAACACAAAAGTATATATATATATATATATATATATATATATGTATATATATATATATATATATGAGGCACTCACGGGTCTTCTTCAGCAAACAGTGTTTTTATTGAAGGTCCATGTGAGGACCGAAACATCGATCCTGTATCTTCAATAAAAAACACTGTGACCTGTGAGTGCCATATATATATACACAAAACAGAGATCCAAAGAGTCCGCAGCACTCACAAAGTGTTGTCAAATGCAGAAAGGTTTTAATGGAACATCACAAGCATCAGGGGTAGTAACAGAAAAAGTGGAGCGACGTTTCGGACCTCACGGTCCTTTCTCAAGCCCCGAAACGTCGCTCCATTTTTTTCCTTTTCTACCCCTGATGCTTGTGATATTCCATTAAAACCTTTTTGCATTTGACAACACTTTGTGAGTGCTGCGGACTCTTTGGATCTCTGTTTTGTATATTTTTGCTGCTGGATGGTGATCCTGGTTGCACTGCTTAGCACCACGACTGATAAGATAAGTTTTTTTACCCTTGCCCTTTTTCCCATTTAGAGTGCCCTGAAATCTTTTGTGTGTTTAGTGTGTGTGTGTGGTGTGGTGTTGTGTGTGTGGTGTGTGGGTGTGTGGTGGTGTGTGTGGGGTGTGTGTGTGGATGGGTGTATGTATATATATATATATAATATATATATATATATATATCACCACAACACCGTGCTGAACAGTTCCCTTTTTTGAGGCACAGTATACTATTGAATCCTATGCAAACTTTCTAATATTCTGAGGCATGCCTGGGTATGTTATCTGAAGGGCTATAGGAGTATCTCAGTGTTAATGTTACTTTTGAGCAGTGAGCCCATTTTCAACCCCACTGTCAGCTCTTCTTGTGACCTTTGTATGTCATTGAATCTTCCTGTGCATTAGGCACCAAAATTAGATTGTAAGCTTGTTGTGCCTGCAAAATTCATTGTCAGAGCTATGTAAGAAAATACAAGTCTAAAATGATTAACTGGGGGAACAGTGAGGCCCCACTATTGTACATCTGTAGTTATATAGATATAGAATATATAATTATATATAGATATAGATAGGTGTGGAGAGCATGAGAGAGGAGCGAGAGAGAGAGAGAGAGAGAGACAGAGAGGGAGGGAGGGAGAGAGATAGCGCGGAGAGAGGAGTATTAGAATTAAAAACATGATTTGGATAAATACATGCATACATGATTAACTTTAGAAGGGTATAATATGATGGTGGCACAACCATAAGTATTGTATAAAAGCCTTTCTTCAGAGGTTCTTAAATAACTGTAAATGTAAATAGAAAAGTCTTTGTGCTAAACGTCTGCACTTTGCATAATCACCAGGGGACAAAAAGATCCCTATCAAAAGATATACAAAATACATGGCAACGAGTGAAGAAATAGGGAAGAACACAAGCTGGGCAGTTTAGGGAAGTTGTGAAGTTGTGTAAGAAAGCTGGATACATATCAGTGTTGAATGCGTATCATTAGCAAACTGCCCATAGCATATACATAGGCTGTGTGCTATTCCCAGAAGGTTGCTAATGTAGTATTCTTGACATTTAATTACAACAAACAAGGAGGGGGAGAAATTTAATTTATCAATGACTGCACCAGATTTAGAAGATAAGAATTTATTTGCCCCTGGTAAAAATAGAGGTGCAACGGAGTTTTGCGCTAGAAGCGGTTTATCAAGGAGCCCTGTTGCTTATTTACACTTTATTTCAATGGAAACTTTTTTGTTTTTGTTTTTCATAAATGTGGTGCGATTTTTTTTGCCACAGTTTTGCAGCAAGGAGGCTGTGATAAATGGCAAAACTTTGCTACTAGGAGATTTTGATACGTAACCCACAGATTTATTCAAAATAAAAAAAATCTGGGGGATTTTTTTCTTTCATACATCTAGTGTTGTTTTATACACCAATATTACCCTACATTTGGCCACTTTAATACATAGTTCCCAGAAAATGATTAGGGCACGGAATGCTTTCATAGATCAAATGTGGCATTTAACGCGAAAACTCTGATCACATGTACATTTTTCACTTCGATGCCCATTAATACATGATTACGACTATCGCTCCTTTGTGAATTCCACAAGCAGATCCGTCATAGATCCTTTCTCATCATATAGCATCTTACTATTTATCCTTGCGTTCTTTATAACATAAAAATGCAAAAAAACTATTTTTCTTTAATACAACACTTATACCAAGTTATTCTCCAGTTTTGTTCCACTTCTATACTACTGTATTAACCGTATTATTCTAGTACCAATGAGGTTTCATTTAGCTAATTGTAGCTACTGTTGTTAGTAAATGTGACCTTTTTTTGAGACAAATAATAGCCAAACACTACAAAATCTCTTGTTAGTATTTAATTTGTATTTATTTGTAAAGAAGAATATAAAATATATTTGAAAAAGCAAATATGTTACTAATTGAATTATATTTTGCTTTGTAAAACCTTTTTAAGGAATGATATTATAGCAAATATCCACATGTATACAGAATTAACTTGGTTAATTTAATTTACGTTTTGAAAGAACAATGTGGTTAAAACACAATATTCAACATACCAAGTAAAGGTTTGGGTACATATATTGAATGGGGGCAAGACAATTGACTAGACTTTCTTTGACTGTGTTAATTTGAGAGGCAATCTCTCCTCTAGTGTACTAGTGGACATATATGAGAGGTACATTGTGGGTTGCTGATGCCAGCACCTACTGTATAGGTATTTTAAGTATATTTGTTACATTAGTTTGTAATCATGATGAGATGAGATTTGGGAGTAGTTACATTTCTTTTAGTTACTCCCTTTTACGTAATGTCTCCTTGTGCTCAACAAAAGTTTGAACACAGGCAAGCCATCCTCTTGTCTCCTACCCCTTATCTTTATTGACTCTGTGCAAGGACAGGATGGTAAAACGGCTGATGAAAAAATTAAAATTAAGAAACACTCCACCTTTTAGATGACTCCCCAAAAAAGAAGCTTGTGTATAATTTAAAAAAAATCATAAGCCGTCAAAGCTTTTGATTTATGCATGGTTACATTTGTTTAACTCGATTTTAACAACATTTTGTGTTTCATTTTGGTCAGCTATAGTACCAGGGGTTGCACCTTTAAATAGTTTACAAAATGTTATGAAGCTTATTTATCAAGGGCCAATTCATTCTTATAAACCTTTACATTCTACGGAAAAGATGGACCTCTTGAAGCTTATTCTATATAAGTTCAAGTGACTGATGAGGATGCTCTTGGCAAAAAATCTCTATTGACTTAAATGGGGAATTTCGATATATATATATATACACGATATATATACACACGATTTTACCTATCTGGACTCTCTACCAGCGCTCCAGTTGCAAACACCCAGCCACTATTAACCCTCACTTGGACCAGTGATAAGTACTCTATTATACTTATTGTTGACATCTGTCTTTAGCTCTGCTGCTTATCTGTGTGTGCCAATTCAATGTGCAATACTCATACATGTTTGCTATATATTACCAACTGTCTGTGCACACATCAGCATATGCAGCTATTCTGAGCTTTTATTATTGGTGATTCTGACCGGCCGGTCCCAGTGCTAAGAGGAAACTTAGTTTCCTCCACACTTTAGGGTTTGGGTCTCTGCGTGTGCATATGGTAGCCTATACATAGTTACTTCTGACACATTAACCTCTTCACTACTTCTGTTTTTTCACACATTAGCTTACAGCTTTTATACCAGCTTATTTGTGACCTGTTGAATGTGTTCATACTTATGTCTGTAACTTCATGTATTTTCAATTCATAAGTGTTCAGTAGCAATCAGTCCTTGGTACACTGTGGATCCTTTTTATTATATTTTTTGTTATATGTGTTTAATAAATTTTGATATCTTTTGTATGCTAGTGTGCTAATCTGGGGTTCACACACACACATATATATATATATACACACATATAAAATCATTGGGGTATACAGTATGTATTAAGGAAACAGTGGGGCAATTTTAGGGCGAAATTATTTCTCCAGATGTACTATATAAAAGAAAAATCCTATGAATTTCAATTGCCCCCAAATTGCACCACTTTTGTTTTGATGCATATGCCCCATTACAAGTTATATATGCCCCTACAGTATGTATCAATATACAGAAAAACTTATTTTGATGCACTGCTCCAATTTTGCTCCATAATTGCGTTATATTGTATGTACCAAACTTGTTGCACCAGTTTCTTACATGAGGTGCATAATGAATAAAAATATCCCTTGTTGGCACATTCACGTTTCAGACAGGTCCAATAAACCTGCCTTTCCCCATTATCTCTTAGGATACAATGCTTTGGCCGCGATGATACTGTATGCTCGCGACCGCGTGACGTCACGTGCACGTGGTGTGCACGCAAAACATGTACTGCAGGCATCAGGAGGTGACAGGAAAGCGTGGCTGGGATGTCACATGAGCGGCTCGCTCTCATTGGCTGAACCGATCGCGTGACGTGGCCGTGACACGGCCCTCGCACTCCAAAAACTATTTCATTTGTTTCCTCACCAGTCTGTCGCTGCGGAGCTCTTGGTCACTGTGTGCGCCTTCATTGGCCA
Organism: Ascaphus truei; assembly: GCA_036426205.1. Lineage (NCBI taxonomy): Eukaryota > Metazoa > Chordata > Amphibia > Anura > Ascaphidae > Ascaphus > Ascaphus truei. The sequence goes on from WSYH01000845.1 coordinate 102,790, forward strand.
CCATTAGTTTGTTCCAACGTTGTGTGCATGCGCGCCGCGAGTATAGTCGCTGCCTTAGAGATGCAGCCAGGGATTCTGGGTAATAACATGCAAATGAGCAATCACAGTGTGTCACTCTGGTTCTTGTCCATTTGAACATGAACCATATAAGCTTATGCCTGCCGTATTACATAAGGTGCACATTTTTAAACAACAGAGTTTTAATATCCCCTCAGACCTGGCAGATTTTTTGGTGCATATTAAACGGAGAAAAGGGGATACACAGTTTGATACATGAGCATGTATTTGTATTTGCTGTACACTGTGCGGGGAGATTTTTTCGTCACTTTTTTACTCGCCATAACTTATTTTGTGTTTGTTTGTAGCCACTTCCAGCTTCACATTGTAAAAAAAAAAAAAAAAAAAAAAATCAGTAACCATCCTCATATTAATGAGACCTAACAGATGTCTGTGAGTAGTTGTACTGGCTTTGTGCTTCTTTAACTCAGGTTGTGCTGAAAAGCTGTGTAATGTGGCAGGCATAGGCTTATAGGGGTCCATGTTAAAATGGACAAGAAGGAAAAAATGACATACTGTGAATACTCATTTGCATGTAATTTCCCAGAATCATTGAAGAAAGCAAAGGAGCACAGCTGGTATAAAGATCCACAGGAAGAATCCTATAGAAAAAATGAAGGGCACAACTCCAAGCTAAAACTGAGTTTAGTTTAATGTATAAGTGCACAGGGACAGAAACACAGCCCACACACCCTATGTGGGGAAGTGTGTATGTTAAGTGGGGTGAGCGGTGGAACCACATTTGCGGTAGTCGTGCCGACTGACCGCTAGGTCCCATGTTTATGCCCCCCCTTAACTTCTTATTGCATACATGTTTTAAGGATTTATGAAAGTTCCCATCTATTCATATGCCAAATAATACAGCTTGTGAGTCTAAACACTTATATGAGCGTCAATCTCTACATCTATACATAATTTCCCAGAATCCCTGGCTGCAGTGGAAGCGCTGTATGCTAAGAGATAATGGGGAAAATCAGGGTTGCAAACTTGTCTGAGGCATGAGAATGTGCTCACAAGTGCTATTTTTGTTTGCTGTACACTGTATGGGGGATTCTGTCACTTTTTTTTACCCATCATAACTTGTTTTGTGTCTGGTTACAGCTCATTATAATCTGTGTGCTGTGTAAATCCTCCTCAACCCCTCTTATTGACACTCCCCAAAACATAAACTGATGCAATCGGTGCAAAAAGTGGAGCAATGGGACACAACACAAAAATTACTCAATTTGCTCCAACTTCGCTCAAAAATGGCCTTAGTACTGTACATATGCCCCATGATCTCTCGCTTGTTCCCTTTGTTTAGCATTCACGTATGTCATATTCTTATGATACATAAACCCATAAATACGTAAGTAACTTGTACCATATCATGGAGTATGACTGGGGGGGGGTGTTGAATTTACAGTTTAACCCCGTTACTGCTAGAGAGATCTACAACACGTCTCAACAAATAGAAGGCAGTGGTCAAAGTGTCATTGAAAAGTAGCTTTGCTGTTCCTGGTTTTCTGAACCTATGAAACAATAGGGAACATTATTTGGATTCTTTTTTTTCCCCCCTATACTTATACCGCAAAAGAGAAAGCAAAGAAAATAAATCTGTTTCTGTAGAGTGGAAACTTTGAACCTCGCAGGCTTTTACTGAGAAGCAGCAGGACATAGTTTCACCATATCAAGGATTGAAGAAAGTAGTAGGAATAGACGGTGGAAAAGCTATAATAAATTAGTTGTGCTCTCTTAGGGCCCTACCTAAGAGAATAACATTATAGATGTTTTTATTGTGTCAAAATGTTAGTGCTAAAAAGTAGTACAAACCTTCATAAACTGTGCATCATGTGTATGAAGGATGTGCTGTGACTTATGACGCATAATTTGTTGTCTGCAATAAATTCCAGATTGATGCAATTTAAATTAAAACAGGATTATATGTATTTATTATTTATAAAATTAAATGTATTCAATCCAAATTAGCATTGTAATATATATATATATATATATATTATGACACTATGGACCACCCTCCACTGTGGACCACCCTCTTCTCCTACACATTCTCCATACTCTTGATATTCTTAACAAACCTCTATCCTGGATCTACTCTTACCTCTCCCATCATACTTTCAGTGTCTCTTCTGCTAACACCTCCTCCTCCTCTATTGATCACTCTGTGGGGGTACCCCAGGGCACTGTCGTGGGACCTCTTCTCTTTTCTCTGTACACACTTTCTCTAGGTGACCTAATCTCATCTCTTGGGTTTAAATATCACCTCTATGCTGACGACACACAAATTAACTTTTCAACCCCCGACCTTACACCTGCTGTACAGACCAAAGTTTCTGAATGTCTCTCTGCCATATCATCCTGGGTGGCCCTCCTCTGACTTAAACTTAACATGGCAAAAACAGAGCTACCTACTACCTCCTTCCACATTACTGTTGGAAGTATGATCATTCAGCCAGTAGCCCAAGCACACTGCCTCAGGGTCACACTCGACTCCTCTTTCACATTCTCCTCTCCCATTCAAAACGTTTCTAAAACCTGTCACTTTTTCCACAATGATACGCCCTTTCCTCTGTTGCTCGACTGCTAAAACTCTGACTCAGGCCCTCATTCTCTCCCGTCTCAATTATTGTAACCTCCCACAGTCTGGCCTTCCTGCCTCCCACCTGTCTCCCCTACAATCTATCCTAAACGCTACTGCCAGAATCACTCTACTCTTTCCTAAATCTGTCTCAGCGTATCCCCTGTGGAAATCACTCTCCTGGCTTCCTATCAAATACCGCATCTCGCACTCAATTCTCCTCACTTTTAAAGCTTTACACTCTTCTACCCCACCTTACATCTCAGCCCTAATTTCTTGCTACTGTATGCACGATCCCGACTCTTGCGTTCTGCTCAAGGATGTCTTCTCCCACCCCCTTTGTATATAAAGCCCTCTCCCACCTTAAACCTTTCTCATTGACTGCCCCACACCTCTGGAATGCCCTTCCCCTCAATACCCAACTAGCACCCTCTCTATCCACCTTTAAGACCCACCTTAAGACACACTTGCTTAAAGAAGCATATGAGTAGCACCGTGGATAATACTTGATACATGATACATAAAGCTTGGCCCCCTTCAGACGCACTTACCAGAATGCCCTCCTACTGTCTCTGTACGTTCTTCCTACCTGCCAATTAGATTGTAATGTTACTTTTATATCTGAAGCACTTATTCCCATGACCTGTTATTTGTATTATTTGTTATTTATATGATTGACATGTGTATTACTACTGTGAAGCGCAATGTACATTAATGACGCTATATTAATAAAGATATACATACTGTACAAACAACACTAGCGACAGACAGAACACATGCAATTTTCTTTACATGAATGTGTCAGCGCAGACCAGGAGTTATTAACTAAAGTCTCCCGGGTCAACATCTCCTGGGACAATATCTGTGCACCAGATTTAATAAAGGAAAAACTACCATTGCTTTTGATGGAATTCCTTTTCTTTGATGAATATGGCTGTGTTTTGCACTGGGTTTTGCACTACCTTTGCACCTTTGCAGACGGGAGACTTTAGTGAATAGAGCCGAGAGATCCCCATGTGTTCCCTGTGGCCAAAAGCATATGCTGCACATCCAAGTAAATGAAAGATTATTGTTGCCCTAGAACTATTTGGAATGAACTGCAAGGAGCATAATAAACAAATATCTTGGACTCTCATTCAAATCTTTGTATCGAGTTTGTTGTCACAAAGTAATTTATTCACACATATTTTTGCCATTCTTATTTGTTAACTGTGTTTTACTTATAATCAACTGTAACTGTTACCATTATTAGCTTGTACACAGTCAAAAGTTTCCATACGCACCGCACTATTAAAATGCTTGTTGATATATATTAAAGTAGAAGATCTTAGATTTTTTTTCCTTCCCATTTTTACAAACCAAGTATCAGCGCATATGTTTAAAATCAGCCTGTCAGCCACTTTTCACTGTTAATATGATAATAAAAGTTTTCTTTGTTTTTATTCAGTTATGTCTTTCTCTCCTTTTGTAGTCTGGATCTAGGGAGTGGATATTATTGAAATTATTTTTTGTCAAATATAATATTTGATAGGCATCCTTACAGTGGCGGCAGAAATCATACCAAAAAGTAGGCAGCTTGCAAAAATGCACAAAAGGGATATATCGTATTATTGTTGCTAAAATTCCACAGCTGGTTTAATTTAATACATTAATAATGAACTCTATAAATCAAATTAGTTTGTAAATAAAAAGGAAATGTGTATTTTTTTCTTTACAAATAAAAACTTTTTTTCCATTTTTACTTGACATTAATACCTAGTATAATTGTGTAATTAATATTAGTAATCATAATAACCTATTTTTTTTAAATGATAAAAGTATATGCAGTGATGTGCATAGTTTTTATTGAATCCTTTTCCTCAAGCAGTTTTATTCTAATTTGTGATGCATGATACACAGATTTGATTTAGTAACTCGCCCAAAGTCACAAGGAGCTGGTACTTATCTGTGCTTGTAATTGTATTTGCAGTTAAATCATTAATGTAAAGATACTGATGGCCCATCTAACAAAATATATATCACAGTAATATCTATTTTTTCCTATTTATTTAATTGTATCATCTTAAACGTTTTTATTTAAAATGCAGCAATACACACACACGCACGCACGCAAGCACGCGCACACACACACATTGTGGACTATATACAGTATGTATAAATACTGCGTGTGTGCATATATCTATATATATATATACATGTAGTGGTATCAGTACCGTGTTAGCCGAGCTTCAATAATCAAAAAATAGATAGATGATACCGTTCTGTGGCTAACGAAATGCTTTTATTTGTGCGAGCTTTCGAGATACACTGATCTCTTCTTCCGGCGATGTTACAATGAATGAAGCAAGCAAAAGCTATACTATAAACAGTGTCTCTTGGAATGTTATCTGTGCTTGTCCTTCCCCCGGTGTGGATGTGTTTTATGGCTGGAGGTGTCAAAAGGTTACTGAAAGCAAGTGATGAAAGAGTGTGTATGTGTATCAGTGTGAATAAAAATGAATGGAGAGCCCACAGTATATACAGTGCTTTACAAAAGGTGTGTGTGGAGTGGGAGTGGATATAAATGGTGTGGGTGTGGAAATGTGAGAGTTAGTAGCACAACTAAAAGTGTGTGTGGATATATATATATATATATATATATGCACACACACAGTATTTCTATATATTGTACATAGTCCATATCTAATATATATATATATTATATTATGATATATATATATAGATTAATATATATATATATATATATAATATATATATATATATATATGTCACTTATTTTTTCATAATGTATGTAAACTCGTTTTTTTCTTTAGAAAATAACTAAAAATACAGCACTTAAATTATTTGTTTTATTAGTATGGCAGCCAAGGTAAAAACGATTATGTTGTTACTGAGCATATATTAATAGATAGATATGTACATGAAGTACATAGATAGAGGTTCCATATTATAATATACAGGTTTATACTGCTCCTATACAGTATTTCATATATGACATAGTCCATATATATAAGATATATATATATACTATATATATATTAATATATATATATATATATATATAATATATATATATGTAATGTCATTATTATTTTCATAATGTATGTAACTCTGTTTTTTTCTTTAGAAAATAACTAAAAATACAGCACTTAAATTATTTGTTTTATTAGTATGGCAGCCAAGGTAAAACATGATTATTGTGTCTACTGAGCATATATTAATAGATAGATACTGTACATGAAGTACATAGATAGATGTTCCATATTATAATATTACGGTTATACCTGCTCCTTTCTTCAAGTCGTAAAACTGAAAGCAGTGAATAGCAAAGCAGAATGTCAAGCATTTCATATAAAGTACTAATTAATCCATTACTGCTATACTTTTAAAGCCTTTTATAAAATCATACACCAAATACATGACTTATAGTATATAACACGGAGTATAACATCTAAGATAACAGTTTAACAAATGTAAGCATTCTGACATTCTACACACATTAAATATTTCATAGTTATTCATTTGGCACGCCAAAGCATATACTGTACTAACTGACGTTTTAACTTTGTGTATAAATCGTGTCAATAATGTAAATAATATTATTAATTTATTTAAAGATCCTTCAGAGTAGAATAGAGTTGATAGTTGAGTAGTAAAAAGTATATGTATAAAGGGGACTTTGGAAGCATAGTATTTGATTTGAGTAAGAAATGGCGAATGGTGTTTTAGGAATATGTACAAAACACAGATGTGTGTGTGTGTGTGTGTGTACACACACACACACACACACACACACACACACACACACACACACACACACACACACACACACACACACACACACACACACGTATAACCGAAAGGAGCAGGTATAACCGTAATATTATAATATGGAACATCTATCTATCTGCTTCATGTACAGTATATATCTATTAATATATGCTCAGTAGACACAATAATCATGTTTTATATATATACACACGCACACACACAGGTTTTTCTCAGGGGAAACGTCGTTTCTCAAAAAGGTTTTTCTCAGGGGAAACGTACAGTTTTTCATAGACCACGTGGTACATTTTATAACATTATTGTGATAATCAAAAAAAAACAATTAGACTATAATAATTATTGTTTACAAAAATAATAATATAGGTAGATTCAAAACTATTCTGAAATGGGAATAAATGTGGATATTATTGGGCATGTCCAAGAATAATTTCCCCCCTATCCCATCCTCACGTCTAAGTTCCCCCACCTTTTTTTTCTACAAAAAAGAACTGTTACATATAGTGTGGGTGACGGTGGTATTTAGAGAGAGAGAATAGAGAGAGATAGATATAGAAGAGATATAAGATAGATAGATAGAAGATATATTATATAATATATATATATATGAGAATAGATATATATATATATATATATAGTACGTTACATCCAGGCAGAACAGCAAAAAGAGAGAAAGCACTTCAGACGTGAAGTCAGCAAAATAATGTATTGAAACAGACACAAAAATCCGATGTTTCGATCCCCAGAGGGATCTTCTTCCTGGGGGTGTGCAATATATATAATATTGCTTTATTAATGAATCTTGCCACATGGTCTGAGATATAGCATATATGGCCATACTTATGAAGTAGTCTTCTGCCATAGGACACCTTCTGGCCCCGGAAGACACCTTTTTGAAGTGAATGGGCTGTAAGGCGTCTCCCAGTGCCGGCAGATGCTTTATGGTAGACGATTGCTTAGTAAATATGTCCTACAGGCAAAAATTCACTAGGCTCTAGGCACTAGGCTCCAGTGTGGGGCATCGCCTTAACTGATTTGAATAGCAGTTAACACGAAACCCTACATCGTGCTTAGTGAATCTCCACCATAGACATTTGTTCCTTCAGTGCCAAATGCTTTCGCTGGGTTTCTCCCCAATCCCCCTCCCCCCCCCCCATTAACTAGATTTGATGGGGAAATCACACATATAACAGTAGAAAAAAAAGTCAAACAAAAAGTTAAAAAAATAAATACAAAATGATCACCTCCGCAAACAGAGCCGTTATTATACCTCTGCCTGGACTTTCTCTTCTGCTCCATGGTGCAGAAAAGAGCCTGTTAGATTCTGCTACCTAATAGCTTTGCTCGTGAAGACAGAGAGGGAGTTGGCGTAACAGTAACTTCTGCAAGACCTGTGGTTTCACATGATCACACCTATTTTTATTTGGACTCACATTTCATTTGCTTATATTGTTACATTCAAAACTAGAACAAAACAAAATTGCACAATATTATCCAAGGCTAAAAATCCTGATGGCTTACTCCAGTTTTTTTTTTGCTCTAGATTTGCCCTTAGTTTTAACAACAACAACAACAACAATAATAATAATAATAACTTTATTTATATAACACTTTTCTCCCAGGGGAACCCAAATATCTTCACAAAAATAAAAGAAACCGAACAATAGATAAAAATGTAGGATTCGAAAGTTCACTATTAAATGCGGGACTGGTGGTTAATCAAAGCCCTGGTTAAATACATAAGGTTCAGACCATATGAAGGAGAGAGTTCCAGAGAGTAGCAAAGCTAAAAGCTCAGGTCCCAAACAATTCCGGATGCTGTTAGCAGACCTTTACCTACACACTTTCATTATAGGATTGAAGCTGGGGGTTCGGAGCTAAACTGTATTAATTTCAGCTCCGGAGACCCCTTGCTTCCAGAGATCCTTACCTACGTAGGGGGAGCCGGTATCTCTGCAGGTAGAGAACTTGCTTAACATAATGGCGATATTTAAATGTCTTGCGTCAGATGGTCCAATAGGAACCTGTGATGTCATCCATTGCGGCTTTTAATTGGCCCGCATGGCCAGGACCTTTAAACTTGTCAGAGATACCGGCATCCCCTACAGAGATAAGTATCTCTGGAAGCAGGGGGTCCCCAGAGCTGGTCCCTTGCTTCAATTCTGTAATAAAAATAAAATAGAAATAAATACAGAAGTGAAGAATCCGGATGTGGAAAATAGCTGAGCACAGCGAGCAATAAAGAAACATGGCTGGTTAAAAACGATTTATTGGAAAGAGGGTGACTGCATGGAGGGCGGCATGGGGATACCTCTGACGCGTTTCACACTCTGCGCTTCTTTCCACATCAGAATTCTTCAATTGTACCAGTCAGCTGGAAGCACGCAACGGAGGAGAGACCACACTGTGAGTAGCATACAAGTTTGCCTAATTGCTTTGTTGATATACTGGCATGAAGATTACATACAGCTATCAGCTCTAGGGGGTGTATTTCCTGTATACAGGAGGAGAACCAGTCACTACTGCCAACATAGGCAATATTTGGCTGCATTATCCCCAAAAAACAGGCAGACATGCATACCCCCATATTTGAGCCCTGAAGACAGAAGATCAAATTATCTCCATTCATCACAAACCTCACACTCATTGTCCTATTGAACTAGTTACAGCTTTAATCACGTGCTTTTTATGTCCATTACTTGGTAGCACTGGTTCAAGGAACTTTGTTTTATCTCTCTCTGTAAATACAGAAGTGAAATGGGATTGCTGCTTTAAAGTCTGATGGGGGTACAGGCAGTGGTGGATTTCCCATTTCCATCCAAAATTTTGGGGCGGCAAAAATGTCCACCTCCAAATACTTTTGCCGTGCTCTCGGGCCTATCGGGCCTGAAGGGATGTCACTAAGCCTCCTTACCTGCCGCCCTCCTTCTCCTTCTGTACCGCAGTATCAAATGACACTGCGGACGTCACCGACATCGCAGTGTCATTTGACGTCATGACGTCGCATTACCATGGCAACATAACGTCATGTTGGTGACGTTGCTGCGGAGGAGGTGGTCGGCTGCAAGGAGGCGGCCGGAAGAGCTAAGTGCCTAGGGGCAGCGGCCGCTGGTTCCAGGGAACCAGGAGCTCCTTCAAATAGCTAAGACCCTGCTATGTACAATACAGTAGGGCTTTAATTGTTCACAAAGCAACCTTGAAACAGAGTTGCCACCTTACAGGCAGCTGAGAGACTTTGACACACTTCTACCCAAATACCTCCACATGCATTTTCTACCGCAGGAGATGTAATTAAAGCCTCCCAGCTGCGAAATTGGTGGAATATCTTGCATAAGAAAATAACCAGATATATCTGAAATAAACCTATTGCATTGAACAAGGTTTTCTGATGCTGTTTTTGCACCAGTAAATCTCAAACTGTGACTGTAATAAATAATAATTGTTTGTTCTTGTATAACGCTGCCAGTGTACGCAGCACTGTACATAATTTTTTTGCAGGTATGAGTCGCTGCCCCCCCACAACTTACAATTACTTTTTTTGGGTGACTGAGGCACAGGGAGATAAAGTTACTGGCCCAAGGAAACACCAGGATTTTAACCAGGCTCCCCTACTGTACTTCAAACTCAATATCATTGTTTTCAGAGTCAGTGCCTTTGCTCACTGTGCCATTACTTCAGCCCCTAAATACTTACTTGGTATTTAACGTGATTTTATATGTATGTATGTATAATTTTATTGACAGTATATAGAGCAAATTGATTTGTCTACATGAAATTCGGCTATGAATTCAAAGATATTCTGTGGCTATGACATTTTTTTATGTGCATTACTGTACATATTCCAGTGGGTAAAAACACACTGGAGCTCACCCACATGCATGACATATTTCATAGTTTGTTCCAGGTGCATACATAAGGCCCAGTGTACAATACTGCAAACACACATGAAAACACATAGGGTTGTGTGTAGGAGCATGCAAATAAGCGCCGGAAGTAGCGCCTTCCTGTTTATTTAACGGGTCCTGAATGTAACAGCTTGTACAGCTTTAGAAGTGCAGAGTTAATGTTGCGTGTGTGTTTCTGACACTGAATGACACACTTTATATGGAAACTTCATTCAGTAATCATTTGGGCATGTCTATTTCTGCTAATGCGTTAGGGCACGACCCTTGAACGAGTTTAAAAAAAAAAAATGATAAGAAAAACAATTAAGAGAAGGGCCACAAGTGTTCTAATGCAATGTCATTTCCCATACATGTAAACACTACAAAAATATGTCAACATATTGCAAACATTTATCACATCTGTACTTGCTGAATAAGAAGTTCACTCACGCAGAGTTGGCTGCAACTGCCCAGAGGGTCAATCTGATTTTCTAGATAAAAGCTTGTTTAATCACTGAAAAGTCCTTTGAGTGTCAACCTCATGCTATCCTGTGGTTACACCTGTATGCTATATATATATATATATATATATATTTACATTACTTTAGCTTCTAAGTGAATTTCAGTCGGAAACCTTGCACTTACTGTAGTTGCCTGAGCAACTACAATGAAATTCGAATGAGAAAACCATTCAAGGGCCATTACAAGGCCTTTTGCAAGACAGATTTGGCATGTGGGACACTGTTGATACGGCCTGCATGAGGGCATAGGTTAACATGTAATGTAGATTCAAGGCAAAGTTGGAGTGGTTGAGTCACAAATGGCTTTACTCTACGAAAAGGAGAGATTTTCAGATTGTGTGAGAGAAGCCTTGCTCTTCCTCCCTATAATCGCAGTTTTTGCACTTAGAAATTCCCTCCAGAGTGGTTTTGTACCTCAGTTTGACTTTGGAAATACCATTATATTTTGAAAATGGTAGTGCAAATGGAATATCTTCCACGTCACCGTCATGGAAATTATACACAGAGGCAGATTAAAGGTCATGAAGGGTCTTTCTTAAAATGTCCCAGTGAGAGGAGTAGGGGCCTAGTGGAAAAGACACTGCTGTTTGCATAGTAGATCTCCTGCCCCCCCCCCCCCCCCCGGTTCAATTGTTATATAGGTGCCATTGTGCTCTGTGTGCCAGCTTGCAATTTGTAGTGGGGGAGAGGAGAGTGTTTACAGGAGGCAGTAAGGACAATGCACAGAAGTCAGACTGGAAAGTATTACTGTGTATTATGTGTCTCACCTACTTACTTTTTTCTTTCCATTAAAATACTTTTCTGGATCATAGCTACATAGTAGATGAGGTTGAAAAAAAGACATATGTCCATTAAGTTTAACCCATGCTAAATGTAGATGACAGATTATCCTATATTTGTATTTACAGTGTTTTTCTCCAGGGTAATGAAAACAAAAAACCCCAGTGAAACATCATCCAATGCTGTCTCATAAAGGGAAAAATAAACTCCTTCCTGACTCAGATTTCTCCCTGAATTAACAGCCTTCTCGTGGTTACATTTTGGCTATATCCCTATATACCTTTCCTTTCTAAAAAGATGTCTGTTTTTTGGAAGATATATATTGTATCTGCCATCACAGTCTCCATGGGTAATAAATTCCACATTTTATCTACCCTTTCTGTAATGATCCCTTTCCTTTGTTGCTGGTGAAATCTTCTTTCCTCAACTTTAAGGGATTACAGCGTGTCATTTGTACTGCCCTTGTGATGAATAGTTATTTTGAAAGCTCCTTGTATTGACTCTGAATATACTTTAGTTATATATAGTTATCATATCCCCTCTTTGATGCCTCTTTTCTAATGTAAACAAATCTAAATTAGCTATCCTCTCCTCATAAGTCAAATTTTCCATCCTCTTTTTCATTTGGTTGCTCTTCTCTGATCTTTTTCTAGTTCCATAATGTCTTTTTTATAGAGTGGTGCCCAAAACTGTACTCCATACTCAAGGTGTGGTCTTACTAATGCTTTATCAAGGGGCATCATTATGTTAACTTCCCTTCCATCAATTCCCTGTTTAATGCAAGATAATATCTTATTTGCCTTTGCAGCTACGGCATGACTTTGGGCACTATTGCTAAGACTGCTGTCTTCAAGCACTCCTAAATCCTTCGCCATCAAGGATTGACCTAATTTTTTCCCATTTAATTTGTAAGTCTATTCTTGTTTCCCCAAATGCATAACCTTACATTTGTCTGTATTAAAGCTCATCTGCCATCTACCCACCCACGTTTCCAATCTATCCAAGTTCTTCTGGAGAGAAATTACATCCTGCTCTGATTTTACTACCTTACACAATTTAGTGTCATCGCCAAAGATGGAGACTTTACTCTCTATACCAACTTCAAGGTCATTCATAAAAACGTTAAAAAGCAGGGGTCCCAGTACTGATTCCTGAGGTACTCTGTTGTCTGTTGTCTATCCTTCAACCAGTTTTCAATCCAGGTGCAAATATTTTTACTGATTCCAGTTTGCTTTATTCTGTACACTAAGCTCTTTTGTAGAACAGTATAAAAAGCCTTTGCAAAATTTAAGTAGACCAAATCAACTGCATTACCCTGGTCTAAATTCCTACTTACCTCCTCAAATAAACTAATAACGTTCCTCTCAATCTATTAGTGCCAAGTCTGATTTGCCTACTGTAGTTATTAATAAACTTCTTACTGTACATGTATGGATCTTTGTGTAATTGATGCCAAATTCCTCCTTCCTCAGAGACTCCATGATATTTGACATTGTGTTGTTCATAGATTGCTTCCAGTCCTCAACCTAAAAATGTACATATATTTGAAGGGATGTCCGAGGGTGGTCATGTTTATCAAAACCGAGTCTACTTGGGCCCTCCAAAGTCATCAAAAATCTGGGATAGAATAACGTGGCTGCCAATGACTTTACTGTGTTCTGATCTGAATGTACAGTACATTTTAAGCTGGCCAAAAACACAAGTCATGTGTTGACCATGATATATATATATTTTTTAACGATTCATTGTCATTTATTCTATCTTCAAAATGAAATCTCTGTTTTTGATAATACCAACCTGGGTATTAATATCAAAGTCTGTGTAAATAAAAAATAAATTGGGATGCTTTGATTGCACCTTTAATAATTACCCCACCCAAAAAAAGGTTAGAAAATGTCTTTAACTGTTGAGTACTTTTACTCTACGATAATTCAGTCTTTTCAAAGGACAATGGCTTTAAGGATTATTCTCTTCCTAAAAACTGTATTCAACACAGAGGTTTTATATTTTAAATTCTCTCCTTAATACTAATTAAAATACTTAATATTTTTAACATAGGTTTGAAGCAGGAGATACAGACCTCCAAAGGTGTTACCGGTATCTCATCAAAGTTTTACGTTCCTGGATCACATGGGCCAATAGGAAACCGCACCTGATGATGTCACGGCTTCCTATTTCAATACTTTCCCTAATTTTCTCCTTAATACTGCATATTACGTTCATTAAAACCCAAGTTTATTAACTTACTAGGGGCGTAGCGCGTTTGAGGGATTCTTGATGTAAATGGTCCATAACCTGGATATATGAAATATAGTATAGTAAATCTGGGCTTGGATCTTAAAAAAAAAGCAAACTGATATCTGTGGCATTTTACAGTGTAAAGAGAAAATACACAGTCACTACACAGAACATAAAAAGCTAAATGTGACTTTAAAATAGAACATCATACATTTCAGCTTTAGTTTACAGTCTGCGAAAGCAAATTCTTCCTGCAAGAACAAACGGTTCATTAATACATGCTACTTTATGTACTGCACCGACACACTTTATTCGAGCAAATACCCAGTATGTACCTGGCAGATACCTGGAATGCGCCACTCCTCACCTCTGACAAGCCCCGTTGCATTTGCCTTCCCAGCCTGGGTTCATGCCTGGCTGATGGGCGGCTGATCTGTTAAATGATAATGATTAGGATTTAATAGGCTGCAATGCTTCGCGTGTCTACCAGATGGCATAAATTCATGAATTGTAATGCAGTATATATATATATACTGTGCAGTATTGCAGCCAGCGGGAATAAAATGCTTCAATCCCTGCTTGGAAAATAACTCAATGTACTCGGGCAGAAAACAGTCACAAACCTCAATACACCCGGGTATACCCGAATTCGTGGGACTAGCCAAGCTCGAATAAAGTGTGTCGCCAGTGTACCATATGTAATGTTTTCACTCTGCATTCTTCATAGAGTAATATGCAAAGAGAAGCGAATCCTTGTGAAATGGTGCATATTCAGAGAAAGATGTGCATTGCTTTGAAGCTCATATCGTTTTTCTTCAATTGGACAAAGTTGTCCTGGGATACAAGTTTTTGATAAATTGATGCTTACGGAGTGGTTTCTGAAGTCTCCCAGCTGCTAAACTAGGTCAAAATTGGAGTAAAAGACTTGCACCAGATTTAAAACTCATACTGCTTTCCATCAGAGTATGGTGCTGTTTTTTCCCCCACATTTTGCAGCAGGGACATCAATATTCCTGCAAAAAGGTCCATTGCATTGCTTAAAATAAAGTCCCCTATGACTTGTAGCTACTGAGTGAAGGCGAGCTTCACCTGTTTCACATGTATCGGGGCAAATGTGGTGCAATTAAGGGGCAAACACATTGCTCCAAACGTAATAAAGACAAAAATCCAATTGATTTTTTAACTTTTGATACATTTAGTGAAATATTTCCCAACAAAATTGCACCACATTTGCATTGATACTATGGGGCATATGTACTGTATCAAGGTACAAATGGGGCAATTCTAGGGCAAAATCAATGCTCAAGATGTAGGAAAGAATAAACCTGTAACAAATGCAGTAATAGTGCTTCAGGGCAGGCTCACTATTCATCTTGTGTATCAAGAAGAGGGAAAATGCAGGAAAATCAAGGAGAGTAATTCAAACAGATGTAGTAAGACTTATGTCCCCAACGCAGTGGGTGAAAAAACAAATGGCCACGCTGCTGAGGACAGCGTCTACTGTGATCGCTCTGCGGGGGGGTCCATGCTTCCGGATTGAACCTCCTGCAGTATTAATCCATCTAGGCCGGGATAGTCACTGGACCATGAGCTGCGCCGGCGAGTCAGTCAGTATTGCTACATCTGTATATCATGTATCTTATTGGCAGCAACTACTCTGGCCCGTCTCATAATTGGAAGCAACTCGAATAGTACCGCTGAAGAATAGAAAAAAAACTCTGGATCAGAAACCCAATTATCTCTAATGAATGTAAAGTATGAAATACTGTACACATTTATTAAAAAATACACAATCAACAGTAAAAATATCTAGAATAGTACTTGAGATACCTGAACCTTACATGTGCTGAATGATATATAATATTATGATCTAATATACATCCTACTTAATATTTGTTCATATAACCTTTATCCATAGTGACAAGAGGTTAATGTCGTGTAGATAAGTAGGTAGGGTCTTGAGACTCCAACAGGGTGTCCCTGAATAACTTCAATAGTTGGTCGAATAAAGCACTTTATTATAATTCTGGAAACAAAAGCAAACAGAGTATCCTCTATCTCTCCGATTAGAGTTCGGTTCCTCCTAGTTGTTATATAACTACTCCAAGTTGCATAATTTTGAACTTTCAACTGTTAGGTATATGCCCAAATCAATTTTAAAAGTGATACCGTAAAAAATACTTAAACACCCTGTAGGTGTAATGCATAGGAAGATATATATGCACGTACTGTATAGTAGCTCGCTGGGTATACTAGCATATGAAAAAGTCCTCTTAGCACAAAGATGTCCTTGTATTTACCTTGTCTTCTATGCAGTGTGTTATCCCAGCATGTAGGTTTTTCCTTTGCTTAATGTAAAACCGCTGTTGGCTGTCAGGCGTGTGTGCTTCATGGTTTGCCTGGTCTAACGTGGGTTAGATTTGTGGGGTGGGTGGTAATGATGGAAAATGGAGGCAACCTGTGCTATGCTGGCAAAGGTGATTCTCTTTCCATGGTATCTGCATGGCAGCTGGAACCTAGTGCACCGGTTCTCTCCTCCCTGGTCTGTCGTCGTGATCGTCCGTCCAGGTCCACGCACACGTGGCTTGCGTGATTATATTTGTTCTAGGGAACAAACACTGCTGTGGAAGCCAAGGATACTGTGCATATGTATAGAGGTCGTTCCTCCACGGGTTCTTCACTCCAGTAATGCTGTAATGCGGTGCAACGAGAACTGCTGTTCCTTGTGTCCCAGTCAGCCTCCGTCCATCCAGGTTACTCTTCCTCCAACTCTGTATCCACAGGTGAAGTTCCGTCAGGATTCAAAGTTTGGCGCCAAGACAGAGAATGTGTATCTGATTAGGACTTGAGCTCAGTGGTTCAGGATCTTCACCCACGGAAGAACGCGGGACCTTCAGCTCAGTTATCAGAGGAAAAAAATAATCATTTCAATAGGATTTTTTTTCTTAGATAAAGCCTTCCGACTGAAAGACTGGAAGGGGGGGGGGGGGGGGAATGCGGGGGGAAGCACATGATTTATTCGGGATGAATATCCTCATTGAAACTAATAGGATTTTCTTGAAGGATAAATCTGGTGCTGTATTTCTTGCACTGGCTTTGCAGCTGGGTGACTTTCGTAACTGAAACGCTAATGCATTTGCATAAAATAAAATGCGCATTTAGGAAGTGCATTTGTACTGTTTTAGAAGTGGGCGCGTACTGCGGTAGTATTATGCGGTAGAACCCCCCCTCAATATAATGCCACATTTAAGGGGACAGAGTAAAGCAACGCAGAAAACCATCAAGAGAAGTAACGCAAGCTCACATTTTTAATACATAATATGCAAATGTTACTCCACCCTAACTCCTCCCACTTGCTCCATAAATCCCTCGTCTCATCGCAGGCAGACACAGACATGCATGAAAATGGTCAAATTAATTTCAAAATTACAATTTTTTATGTAAGATTAATACATAGGCACATGTATATTTCAGTGCGAATTGCAACAAAATAATGACTTTGCGCCAACATTGTGCCTTGGCTACGTAGCCCCAAGTTTGTACCAACATCAAAGAACACAAATTTCATTAAAAGAAGTGGGATTGTCTTCTTCGATAAGTCTGGAACCGCACCATTTTCCCCTCCATTTTGTCGCTGTGAGTCTGTTATCAATAACACCCCCATTGCACTGATTACTTTAAGAGAGTTATAGCATGGAAGGGGTCTGTGCAATCTCTTGCTATTCCATTGGTTGAAGCTTGAATCCTTCAGCTAACCGGAGCTACTTGTTTCTCCCGCCTCCCCCGCTTTTTTTTTTTAAATCGGTGTGAAGCAGTAGGTCTGTAAATGTAAAGGTCACGTTAATTTCGGCTCCAGGGACTGCCTGCTTCCCAAGATACTTACAGGGAATGGGCTTCCAGTAGCTGGTGCCTTCCAGGGGAAACAAGATGGCGGTTTAAATGTTGTGTTATTATTGCCCAGAGTAATGCAGGGTTTTAATTTAATGAAGTACAGTATTGACGGAGTCTTTCCCAGTATGTAACCCAGGCATCAGAGCGTCCCCAGAGCTGAAAATAAAGTGGCTCAGCTCTGGGAACACCCTGCATCCCACGTGTGGAAATAAAGGGGGAGCAAGGCATGGTATACTAATATTTTGAAGCTACTTTGAATATGTATATATGTCATTCTTTTTAGTTCTTCTCCCTATCTTTACACTAAAGGCACAACCGTTAATATTAGGCAAGGAACTGTAGCAGACGTTGCTGCGTCCGCTAAGCAAAATATGTGGCGTTAACGCTGATGGTTAATGCGATAAAACAATGGTTAATGCGATAACACATTTGTGTTATATAATGCATTTTTTTGTGCGGGGGAATAACGTCTGCTACAACTGCGCATTCTGGAAGGCCGTCACGAT
The DNA here is from genome assembly GCA_036426205.1 of Ascaphus truei. Taxonomy (NCBI): domain Eukaryota; kingdom Metazoa; phylum Chordata; class Amphibia; order Anura; family Ascaphidae; genus Ascaphus; species Ascaphus truei. Next base: position 121,031 of record WSYH01000845.1, read on the forward strand.
ACATTTTGTGATGTAATTTCCCTGCTGATGACCCTCTGCAGCAAATGCTAAGAAAACAACAGTGTTGGATGGAATAAATCAGATTATTATGTATCATGTGCGTCCACAATGCCACAGTCTTTAAATGTTGTGCCTATATTACTTAAGATTGTTAGCTCTGCAAGGCAAGGATTTCTGAGTATTGCTTTGCAACACTTGCTTATATGGTTGGAGCTGATAATTAAAAATATAAGGGGGTCATTTTTCAAAGTCTCCCGGCTGCAAAACTGGTGCAAAAAGCAGCACCAGATTGATCAAAGAAAATTCATCCCAATTGAAATCAATTCTTTTGCACGGCTTTTCCCCCAGTTTTGTACCTGGGAGACTTTGGAACTAACTCCTCTGCCCCATATATTTTCGCTGATGGGACCTTTACTTTTATCACTGCTGTTGAGAAAAAATGGTTTGAATAAAAAATTCTCTCTTTTTTGGGGGGTAATTCCTGACTGAAAAAAAGTGAGGCAAAACTCGTGCAAAATATTTGCACTCATTTTTTTTTCAAAGCAAAAAATATTGCTCTTAATAGCATTTATTTTCTTCGATAAAATTGGGCTTTTTTTGTACTGGTTCTGCCCTATTTCTGCAGCTGGGAAACCTTGCGTAATGGGATCAAAACAACTTTGCCCTGTTAATCTCCAGTACAATGCTTTCTTGAAATAACACAGCACCACTACTTTGCTCAGTACATACAGTACATTTGATGAAGAGATAGTGTAGCTGTGCATTGAGCAAAGACACAAGTAGTTTCAGTGCATGGAAGTTTTTTCTAGGTTACCTGAATTGTTAGCACTGAGCTGTAAATTTGGCAGTGACATGATTTGGGATTACCTGTTTACAGCAAGGCCCTTAATACCAACGAGCAACCAGATGTCCACTAGAGGCACCTGAGACCTACGTCTTGCAGGCCTTCAGTCCAATCCAAAGTTTGACTTTATTTCTACCCAGCTAACACCCACGAGTGCATATCCCTGGTGTTTCCCTTCACTACCAACTTAGTCTTCGGAACATTACGTGTTGCAACAGAAGGGCAAAAGCTTCCTACTATTTGTTCCAAAACTGTGGAGCCAGCTGTTATGCAAAACAGGAAGGTCTGGGTTCTCTCTCTCTCCTGGGCTTGTTTCGCTATTTTTGGGAGCTTCACTTCTCCCTAAGTAGTAAAGAGCTGGTATGGTCTGACTGTGGGACTCGTCATACAGTAAAGACCATAGCTTCTGTTTTGCCCATCTGCCACTGCTTGAGGTGTATTCATTATTAATGGAGGCAGCGACGGCTGCTGCTCAGATATGCAGCCCTGCCTGGGCAAATGAGACATTCTTCAGCAAATTGCTTTCGTATTTGATTGCTGATTGTACGCGTGTCACCAAACTGACTCAAGGTTCATCGATGCATGCTCAGTAAATTAAAAGGAACATAACTATGGATCAGCCAAGAGAATGAATTCTGTGCCTACAATGACCCAGGGCCATTTAATTTTCTGCTTAATTTTGTTGCAGTCAGTTTGCATTTTGGGTTATTATGCAGTAGGAAATTAACAATAAATAACAAATTTGGTTCTCCTGTGCTTGTAATGATATATTTTTTCTACATCTTTGTCATTCTGTTTCTCTTTTATGAAAGGATCAAGGTCTGTTCCTGTCTGATACTCAGGCAGGTACAGAGGGAAACAAAACAAGATGAGAATATTTTAATAAGTTTAGATAGTTATTTTAGATTGGTAGTTTTCCTAATCTGGCCTTAACAGTCTTCAAATGCAATTTACAGATAACCAGAGAAACATGGAAACAGATGAGGCGCAGGATATGACCCACATGTCAGGTGAGATCACTAAAATATTTACTAATAATGTATTTTTGGATCATTCTGACATTGTACGTGGAACTGTGCACAGTAGTACATATGCAAAAACTGAGCGATCACATGATTGTGCCTTGCCCGACGGGCGTGGCTGTGTGGTTCACCCTCTGGCACTCAAGGGCTTAATAAACTTGGTGCCGTGTTTTGCAGCCTCTGATAAATAACCCCCAAAAGTGGTGCAATTCTTCTGCCACGTTGCACCAGGTATATCAGATGGGGGGGAGATTGTGTATCAAAGTCTCGCAGCTGCAAAATTGGTGCAAATAAATTGCATCAGATTTATCAATAAATAATGTCCTGTATCGCATACAATGGAATTTTTTGACTTTAAAATACAGTGTCGTTTGTTTGCTCAAGTTTTGCCCCATTTATACACCTGGGAGACATTAGAGCTATGCATAAAGACTTGTGTTTTTGAAACAAATTGAAAGTGTCTTGCATGAAAAAATCCTTTACTCACCCGAAATCATTAGCGGCATATGTTAGTATATCATTATTTAGGTTTTTACAACCGGTGCACGGTTTCTCATTCTCTGTATGGTGTACGTCATGTTCATACGTACAAATGCACTAATATTTGTGTCTACTTTCATTTGTCTTTTACTACAAGAAAAACGTGTCGGACAATTTTGACGCATGCTTGTAGTTCACTATAAAATATAATTGATATATACAGTATGTGCCACAGACAACATCCAAACTCCGCCACTAACTAATTTCTCTTCATTGCTCCATATTTTGCCCGAATTTGCTGAATTTGCACCATGAACGTTTTGGGGAGCGGTTATGGAAGAGCTTGAGGAGGAGAGAGAGGGAAATATCATAATGAGATGCATCAAAATGTGCAACTGTAACTGGTGCAGTTTTCTCTCTCTCTTTGCGACATTTTTTTAATACATATTCCCCATAGTACTTGAAATGCACCCTCTTCTTCTGCACCGGGGTAATAATGAATGAAATCTAGTCTGTGTTTCTCATGGATACTATATTGAATAGCCAATCCAAGCCGTTTATCTTTTTTCTTCATTTTTCTTATTCAGGATTGAAACAAGGTGTCTCTGGAGCTGAACCCAATTAATTTCAGCTTCAGGGACCCCTTGCATACAGAGGTACTTACCTCCATAGTGGATGCCGGTAGCCACTTCAGGGCTCACTATATAGCTGCTTTTCAAAACTCCCAGGCCTTTGCAGGCCAATAGGAAGTTGTGACGTTATCCAGTGCGGCTTCCTATTGGCCCACGTGACGAGGAAGCTGAAAACGACAGAAAACTACAGAGATACTGGCACTCCATTCGGAGGTAAGTATATCTGGAAGCATGGGTCCCTGGAGCTGAAATAAATGGGGCTCAGCTCGAGAGACTTCTTGCATCAGACCCATACTAATAGATTAAGATAAAGAAAGAAAGAAAAAACAACCCGCTTGGATTGCTCCTTTAAGACAATGAATTATATGTAGCCATACACTCCTTCCTTATTTTTTGTTGTACTTAACACGCCATTGTGGCTAGCTCTCTTCCCATAGAAAACACAAGAGGAAGCAGGAATGTGTAGTGACAGTATAAACAAATGTGGTGCAGTAGAAACATATTATTTTGGTAAGGCAAAGAACGCTATATCCTGATTAGACGTGGCTCCTACAGTAGTTTGTTACAAACTGGTTTCACAAACATTCATCATTTATTTTTACATTGTAGTGACAAATAATTGCTTCTATGGGCCTAGATCCACAACCGTTACTCCCATTCACGACTAAAATGCTTAGGTTTATGGGGGAGGTGTACAACATTCTCCTGGTTACAAAAACAGTGCAAAACTGGAGCAAAAACAAATGGCACCATGTTTCTCAAAGTCAAGGATCCCATTGAATCCTTTGGGACCTTTTTCTTTGACAAATTTGGTCCAGTTCTTTTGCTTCAGTTTTGTACATACAGTAACCCCCTGTGTTTTTCTCCAGTGTTTGAAGTATATTTAAGGGGCAGCCCAACCTCGGGCGAAAGTGAACTAAGGGCATTTGAAAAGGCTAAATGTAGCTGATTAAAGCAGCAATACTGCATTCCCCCTTTTCTTCTTATTATTTTGATATGTAAAGTATGTGACAATGTATAAATCAACATTCTTACCTAAGATGGCAATTGTTTGGTGCTCCTGTTATAAATCTGTAACAAATCCTCATTGTGTGCCTAACAAAATGGCCACCTTTCAGTTTCAGTCAATCCTTCAGTCTGTGTAACTAAGCAGCTAGAATGTATCCTGATATAACCAATGTAACATTAACTATTGTTACAATTTACAGCTCAAACTGCTGGGAACATTAGCAACAAATGATCACAAACAGGAAAGTGCACTGCTCGGGAGGTAGACTAAAACTATAGAAATCAAAGGCTGCTCAGTGTATTAAAACTCATTAAAAATGGCATTAGGTCAGAAACTATAACTCAATATTTAAATAAATGTCAACTCCCCTCACTGACGGAGGAGGAAAACACAGTCCTCAATGCTGAGATTTCAAAAGAGGAACTGGAAGAGGCGATCAAATCATTAAAGCTCACTAAGTCTCCTGGCCCCGACGGTTTCACAAATGTCTACTATAAAAGATTCTTGCCAACCCTATCCACGCATCTGCTAAAAACATTCAACCATTTTATGGAAGGGAACCAAATCCCTCCAACAATGTCTCTAGCCAATTTGGCAATAATACATAAGGAAGGCAGAGACCCGATGCAATGTGGAAGCTACCGTCCAATCTCCCTCCTCAACAGTGATCTCAAGCTATATAGCAAAATTTTAGCAAACAGATTAAACCCAATATTACCGAGGTTAATCAACATCGAACAAGTAGGATTTGTTGCGGGGAGACAAGCCTCTGACAACACCCGAAAAATAATCGATATTATCGATCATGTCCACCTCACAGGCACCAAAGCACTACTGTTAAGCTTAGACGCAGAGAAGGCGTTCGATAGAATATACTGGCAATTTCTGGACCAGACTATGTGTAAATTTGGCTTTAAAGACACATACCTAGAGGGGGTCCGTAGACTATATCAAAATCCATCAGCAACGGTAAAACTACCAGGGGGGATTAACCAAAGATTCGAGATAACAAATGGGACTCGACAGGGATGCCCCCTATCTCCTCTCCTCTTTGCGCTAACGATAGAACCACTGGCTTCAGCAATACGACTCAATAAAGACATCCAGGGAATAGACATTGGAAATAGGCAGCATAAAATCTCTCTATTTGCAGATGATGTCATCTTAACCCTCTCTAAACCACAAACCTCATTACCCAACCTTCAAAAAGAACTCCGAGATTTTGGAAAAATCTCAGGATATAAGATAAATAATGACAAATCAGAAGCCCTGAACTTAAGTCTGCCAGAGCCAGAGGTGAAACTCCTCAAACTAAACTTTAATTACCGTTGGAGTTCCTCTTGTATCAAGTACTTGGGAGTTAAGATATCGAGGACCTACCAATCACTATATAAACATAACTATCCGACCTTGTTCCATAAAATCAAACAAGACTTGGAAAAATGGAAAGGATATCAAATATCATGGATCGGGAGAATGATCTCGGTCAAAATGAATATACTCCCTAGGTTATTATATTACTTCCAGACTCTCCCGGTCCACATCCCTGGCTCAGAATTGAAAAATATTCAAAAATCAATCTTCCATTTCATTTGGCAAGGTAAAAAACCTAGAGTCCCCAGATCAGTTCTCTTGGCTTCAAGGGGGAGAGGAGGACTTGGAGTTCCAGACATCACAAAATACTATCTGGCCGAACAATTGAGACAGGTGGTAGTCTGGAACGCAAACCCAAATCAATATTGCTGGCTGGATATAGAAACGCAATATGCCGGAACGCCTTCACTGCCGGCTTGCCTTTGGTCCCTGAGCAGGGAGGACATGCAAAATAACAAATTCAAATTAGGCCCAATGAGACACACCTGGGAGACCTGGACGAAAAGCAAACTCAAGTACAAGCTCACATCACCACAATCCCAACTCATACCAATCCACAGAAACCCGAAATTTCCACCTGGCTGTGAGCCCAGACAATTTAACCAATTTCAAGCCAAAAACATTAAAACGATTGCCGACCTCCTGAGGCTCGGGAAGTTCCTGAGGTACCAAAACCTACAAACCAAGTATGACATATTAGGATTGAACGTGTTCAAGTACCTACAAATTCGGCACTTTCTCCAAACATTATCCCCAACATTGGAATTTCCCCCTCTCACAGGTTTCGAGAGACTCTGCAGCGAAACAGATCACCAGAAAGGTCTAATAACACAAATTTGCACAGAGCTAGGAGGGACTACAGAAGTCCCCACGCATGACTACATGCTGCCTTGGGCAGCAGAATTGGATATAGTTATAGACCGAGAGGACTGGGAAAGTATTTGGGAAAATGCCTCAGGAACTTCCATATGTACCACAATCAAAGAAAACATTTACAAAATACTGTTCCGCTGGTATCTCACTCCAGTCAGAATAAATCAAATTTACCCTCTGGCATCCGATCTATGTTGGAGAGGCTGCGGTCAAAAGGGGGACATGGCCCACATCTGGTGGACATGCCCGGAAATTCAGAAATACTGGGAAACGACACAAAAATTAATAGAGGAGGTCACAGACCTCAAAATACCTGTTGAACCGCTGACCTACCTGTTGGCCAGGCCCCTAGACTATCTGGACCGACCAACAGGAAAATTAGTCTCCTTCATCCTCACGGCGGCTAGATGTGCGGTGGCGGCCGCCTGGAAGAAAATGTCTCCCCCCTCGAAACAAACAATAATAAGAAGGGTGCAAGAAGTAATGGACATGGAGAGACTATCTGCTTTCCTTAAGAGGTCTTCAACCTCATTTACAGCAATTTGGGACCCATGGTACACCTATTTGGCGCATATAAGACGAAACGCCCCCTAACAAACTAGAGGCCCAATTCACATTAAAGCTCAAACCAGAAACACCAAGGTACTGGGGATCATGACCACCCCCGCTATACCCTTTGTATCCTCTCCAACACCCCCCCCACACCCTGCCCCCCCTTCTCTACTCCCTCTCTGTTTCCATACTCGCGCCTCCCTGATGGACTTCATGAGGTCAGGGAGACGTTGAGCCTTTCCTTTTCTCTTTTCTCTCAAGAAAAAGAAAAAATGTACATTAGGCTGACATATTGCTTATACCGTACATACCATGTAATGTCATAACTGCCTAATAAAAAAAATATGAAAAAAAAAAAAAAATGGCATTAGGAGTTTAATTTAAAAAAACAAAAAAAAACAATCACTATTACTTAATACTATAGAACTGATTTATTAAAAATAAATAAACATGTTTTGCCCCTTTAACACTTAAAAAAAAATTTGTATACAATTTGCAAACAACATTATCACCAAAATACATTAACAATTAGTCATCAATATTGTTATCTTAGCTCTGTTCCTTTATTTGCAAAGTAATAATGAAGCCATCGTTAGTCATGTAGATAAACATAAGTATCCTGAAGCTGAAATGCTTGAAACCAGTGTTCCCGGCAAGAAGTGATACATATTCATTTCTCACAAGATAGAAATAAGTAGGACAGAGTTACTTTGGATGATTGAATCTTTTGTAAAGAAGCCAGTTACACTGACAAGTTGAACTGCCCTTTAACCAACCCTAATCTTCTTTTTTTATTTGTTTTACATTATTTTATGTACTATTCCCACTGCCCTGTTTTCACTTACATAGGTGGCGTCTATGCACAGTGTTAGTTATGAGGGGTGAAGTAACAAGCCATTTAAAGAAGCAATCCAAGCAGGCAATTTTTTTAGCAATGATTTCCTATTTTAACATACGATTGAAGTAGGGGATCTCCGGAGCTGAATCCAATTCATTTCAGCTCCAGGGCCCCCCTTCTTCCAGAGATACTAACATCGATACGTGTTTCTGGTAGTCGCTCCACTCGGCTAGCAGGGATCACATATTGGCGGAGTTACAAAGCTCAGCAGACCAATAGGAAGCTGTGATGTCATCAGGTTCTGCTTCCTATTGGCCTCCGTGACGCGGGACCTTTAAACTTTGCTGAGATACCGGCACCCCTTTGGAGGTCTGTATCTCACGAAGCAGGGGTTTACAACTGAGCTGAAATTCGTGGGGTTAAACAACAGTAATAAAAATAAAAAAGCATTAATTGCTCCTTTAAAGATGCAGTTTCACATAACCTGCCAGAAAATATATTTAGTAAAAAAAAATTAACAGTCTATCTGGATTCCCCAAACAAACCTAACAAGTGTGTCTGTTTTAATTTGGGGGGGATATTAGTGGAGTTTTTAAGAGGACTTTGGATGGGAAAATGTTTGTCAGTCTTGTGTTTTATTTACCCTTATCCCACCCTGTCCTTATCACAGAACCAATAAATATAAGGGGGGTGAGGAGGGACTCTGGCTGTACAAGCACTTGTTGAACACACAGGGACGTCACACAAGAGGGAGCAGCCAGCGGAAATCCCACCCCTCCCAAGTCTAAAAAAAAATAAAATAATACGTATGCTGTAGATGTCCGATTTAAGTAGAAAATGTATCAATCACCCAGATGAGACCTATTAAAGATGTGTGTTTACTTTGATTCTAGGAGTGCCCCTTTAATTACCTTACCTTTGAATGAAATCTGATGTGCCAGATTTAAATTTCACTGAAAGAATCACTTAGTGCACCACCTCCTCCCCTACTCAATGACGTGAGAAACGGACTAGTGCACACTGCAGTATCTTACGTTCACTAGACGTTACTAACCACATTACTATTTCTAATTCATATCTTCGGGGGATTTTAAATGTTAGTGTTTTCAAAACCAATAAACGAAAATAAAAAAAAGAATAGAGGTCACTGCATTATTCACTGTGCGTCATCCCTACTCTTCCTTATATTGAACATGGGCCAATATATACATCATCTTCAGCACTGGTCGATCCACGACTGGATGAAGTCTTCACTCATGATCGTCCATGTACTGCAGTTACATGTCTTTATTCTACAGGTTGCTCCAACAATTTTTCTTATTTCATTGTCCCATCTTACTTTTGGTCATCGTCATGGTCTTTTAATCTCTCTTGACATCCGTCGAGTACCATCTTTGGCCAACGACTGTGCAGTAACGGATGAGCGAGAGCAATAAGCTTTGCTGCATCAGTCCAAACATCACTCAAAACATTGTGTTGGTTCACCTAAGATTACCACTGACAATCCTATTGCTTGCCAAAGATGAAGCGATGCTCACGGTACCCAGAGCCGTGCTACATCTGTAGAAAGGTTCTGGCTTTATCCTTCTTCAAAGGAGAAGTCCAGTGGCTTAATGTGGCAATGTGTCTGTGGGTAGTCGCAACTCTGGGAACATAGATTCAATTGCCCTGCTTTAAAAGTAAATTGGGTGATCCTCTTTAAAGCAGATTGCCAATCCAATTTTTGGTTCTAGTTGTTTTTATTTGATTTGAATGTTTTTTTTAAGAAAGCCCAAAGCCTGCAGTAATGTGTCCGCCACATGGTAACTCCTGCTGAGTATCCTCACTTTCTCCATTCCACTGGACAGCACACAGCTTTTTTGCAGCATGCAGACTACAAGGGATGTTATCAAAAAGTGTCTTATCTGAATCTGCACAGAAAAGGTTTTGTAAAGTGTTTTTTTTTACATAGGATTGAAGCAGGGGATCTCTGGACCTGAACCCGGTTAATTTCAGCTCCTGGGACCCCCTCGTTCCGAAGATTCTTACCTCCATAGGGGGTGCTGGTAGCTGCTCCGGCTCGTTAGCTGGGTTCATATAATGGCGGCGTTTCAAAGCTTGGGCCAATATGAAGCTGTGACATCATCCAGTGCGGCTTTCTATTGGCCCATGTAACACAGGAGCTTTAAACTTTGCTGAGACACCAGCACCCCTTTGGGAATACGGGTCCCCTGAGCTGAAATGAATGGGGTTTAGCTCCCAGAGACACCTTGCTTCAAACCTATAGTATGTACAAATGTTTTTAAATACATTAAAAAAAAAACGACCTGCTTGGATTACTTCTTTAAGATCTACAAACGTTACTTTTTGAGACAGGCTTGACAGGGCATATTTTGGGCTCATTGTATTGTATGTCTTTATTTATATAGCGCCATAAATGTACATAGTACTTCACAGTAGTAATACATGTTGTAATCATATAAATAACAAATAATATATATAACAGGTCATGGGAATAAGTGCTTCAGACATAAAAGAAACATTTAGGAAGAGGAGTCCCTGCTCCGAGGAGCTTACAATCTAATTGGTAGGTATAAAGAACATACAGAGACAGTAGGAGGGAATTCTAGTAAGTGCGTCTGCGGGGGGCCACGCTTTATGTATCATGTGTCCAGGATAATCCAGTGCTATTCATATGCTTCTTTAAGCAAATGTGTCTTAAGGTGGGTCTTAAAGGTGGATAGAGAGGGTGCTAGTCAGGTATTGAGGGGAAGGGCATTCCAGAGGTGTGGGGCAGAAAGTGAGAAAGGTTTAAGGCGGGAGAGGGCTTTAGATACAAAGGGGGTAGAAAGAAGACATCCTTGAGAAGAACGCAAGAGTCGGGATGGTGCATAGCGAGAAATTAGGGCTGAGATGTAAGGAGGGGCAGAAGAGTGTAAAGCTTTAAAAGTGAGGAGGAGAATTGAGTGTGAGATACGGAATTTGATCGGAAGCTCATATTTTAGGAATAAAAGAGATGGTTTCAATAATTAGTAAATAGGGGACACATTAGAGACACCATATTCTACAGTATTGTGAAATCTTTATACCTGCTGTGAGAATGAGATTTAAGCTCTATTTTCGGTACTGGATACTGAAAGTACGTAGGGGCCCCTGGGCAATGCATTGCAGGCGCCAATGGCAAAGAAAGGGTTACGGCTATAATGTCACAATATTTGGGAAATTCAGCGTGTACATCTCAGTGATAAAACAATAACACAGCCCACATCAACCTCACTCAGCTCACACATTTCTGTCTCTTCTGAAACTAATATCTGATCGTAGGAACTGTTGCAGTTGTGAAATGATGAGAGCAAAGTGAGATATACTGTATTTAACGGAACAGTATCCGGCACCTCCAGGGAACCGAAAGGCAGAGATGTTATCTGCATTAACTGGCAGTCTCTTGCCTGCTTAGTGCATCAGCTTTCTTGAACTTTCATGCAACAGTTCATGTCTCAATGCAATGTAATAAAACATTTTTTTGTTTGGTCGGTAGCACTCACAATGGGATAAATGTTGCACTAACACAGGAGTGGCCAACGCCAGTACTCAAGGACCAGTAACAGGTCAGGTTTTCAGGCTACCCCGGCTTCAGCACAGGTGGCTGAGCCACTGAGTGAGCCACCTGTGCTGAAGCAGGGATATCCTGAAAACCTGACCTGTTGGTGGCTGTTTAGGACTGGAGTTCGCCACCCCTGCACTAACAGATGGCTTTCCCAAGGCATTTTGTACAGCATTGAAGCTGGCAGTTTGGAAAGTGTCAGTAGGAAGGCCTAGTTAAGCCACACACATAAAGGGGCGGATGTATCACAGCTGCAAACGTAGGCAAAACTGGGGCAAAGCACTGGGGCAAAATAACAAATACCATTGAGAATACTGCTAGTTTTGCCTTGATAAATATGGGTCTTTTTTTTTTTTGCTCTAGTTTTGCCCGACTTTTGCAGTCGAGAGACTTTGACACTGTACATCAGCCCCATGGTATATTATACACTGTAGTGTGATGTATCAAATTCTGCATCTTTATTTCCTCCTCCTAGCATCAGAAATCTAGGCTAAGGAGCATAAGTGGTGCACTTCAGCAATCCATTTGAAATCAATAAGATTTTTTTTTCTTTGCTACATCTGGAGCAATATTTTTGCCCCAGAATTGCTCCACTTTGGACTCGGTAACTATACCCCTAAGTCTGAGGTTGGGTAAACCATCCTGGTTAACAATCCATGCGAACCATTGGGAAAATGAATTAGGATCCTTTCATAACACAACATTTTACAAATTCTGTGTGCTAAAGCATATTTCTCCTATCTCTGGTACATAGACCCTACGGAAAGGATATATGTTTCAAAGATTTTATAGCCTAATTTTGGTATCAGAGGTACAGGACATAGGATTTACCCAAGGTATCCAGGCATTGGCACTGTGGGACATATTTACTAAATAGGGCCCTGTGTCGCTAATCTCTCAGACAGTGATATTGCATTTATCACTTCCCAATGAGAGTAAACAGTGTATAAGTGAAGTAGTTAATATCTATCACTAATGGCTATTCCACTTACTGACTATAAGCAATTATATCTTACTTTAGGGCATATACCCTTAATTATCAGTTCAATCTTCCTTACTAACATGTCATTTTAATGTACTAGTCCAGGAGTGACCAACCTGACAGGAGTTGGAGCCAGAATTTACCTGTCTCATTGTCAAAGGGCCACAATAAGAAAAACATTCAAATTAATACCTGTATAAAATGACACAGAGCATAGTCTGATCGTGTCAGTGTATAGTGCTGTCAGGTTATGCTCTGTGTTCGTGTGTAGTACTGCCATGTTATGCTCTGTCAGTGTATAGAGCCGTCATGTTATGCTCTGTGTTAGTGTGTAGTACTGCCATGTTATGCTCTGTCAGTGTATAGAGCCGTCATGTTATGCTCTGTGTTCGTGTGTAGTACTGCCATGTTATGCTCTGTCAGTGTATAGAGCCGTCATGTTATGCTCTGTCAGTGTATAGAGCCGTCATGTTATGCTCTGTCAGTGTATAGAGCCATCATGTTATGCTCTGTCAGTGTATAGTGCCGTCATGTTATGCTCTGTCAGAGTATAGAGCCGTCATGTTATGCTAAGTATGTTCTGTGTCCGAGTATCAGGTTAGTGCCATCAGGTTATGTCTGTGTCCTGTTCAGTGTATAGTGCCATCAGGTTATGTCCTGTGTTCCTGTGTCAGTGTATAGTGCCATCAGGTTATGTCTTGTGTCTGTACAGTGTATAAGCCAGTCAGGCTTATGTTCTGTGTCCTGTATCAGTGTATAGTGCCATGCAGGTTTATGGCCTGTGTCCTGGTCAGTGTATAGTGCCATCAGGTTATGTTCTGTGTCCGTATCAGTGTATAGAGCCCTTAGTTATGTTCTGTGTCCTGTATCAGTGTATAGTGCCATCAGTGTATCATTTCCAGTGTCAGTGTATAGTGCATCATGTTATTCCAGTGTCAGTGTATTAGTGCCGTCATGTTATTCGTGTCAGTGATAGTGCCAGTCATGTTATTCCTGTCAGTTATAGTGCGTCAGGTTATGTTCTGTGTCCATGTCATTGTATAGTGCCCATCGGTTATGTCCTGTGTCAGTTGTGTAGTGCCATCAGGTTATTGTTCTGTGTCCTGTGTCAGTGTATAGTGCCATCAGTTATTTCCAGTGTCAGTGTATAGTGCCGTCATGTATTTCCAGTGTCAGTGTATAGTGCCGTCATGTTATTTCCAGTGTCAGTGTATAGTGCCGTCATGTTATTTCCCGTCAGTGTCTGTATAGTGCCGTCAATTATTTCTGTGTCAGTGTATAGTGCCATCAGTATGTTCTGTGTCAGTGTGTAGAGTCAGTATTTCTGTGTCCTGTTCGTGTATAGTGACTCAGGTTATGTTCTGTGTCAGTGTATAGTGTCATCAGGTTATTGTCTGTGTCCTGTGTGGCAGTGTTTATAGTGCCGTCAGGTTCTGTTCTGTGTCAGTTGTTATAGTGCTGTCAGGTTATACTCTGTGTCAGTGTATAGTGCCGTCAGGTTATGTCCTGTGTCAGTGTATAGTGCCGTCAGGTTATGTCCTGTGTCAGTATAGTGCCATCAGGTTATGTTCTGTGTCCTGTGTCAGTGTATAGAGCCATCAGGTTATGTCCTGTGTCAGTGTATAGTGCCATCAGGTTATGTTCTGTGTCCTGTTCAGTGTATAGAGCCATCAGGTTAGTTCTGTGTCCTGATCAGTGAATAGTGCCACAGGTTTGTTCTGTGTCCTGTATCAGTGTATATGCCATCAGGTTATGTCCTGTGTCCTGTGTCAGTGTATAGTGCCATAGGTTATGTTCTGTGTCCTGTATCAGTGTATAGAGCCATCAGGTTATGTTCTGTGTCCTGTATCAGTGTATAGTGCCATCAGGTTATGTCCTGTGTCCTGTGTCCCCAGTCTGTATAGTGCCATCAGGTTATGTTCTGGTCCTGTATCAGTGTATAGAGCCATCAGGTTATGTCCTGTGTCCTGTTCAGTGTATAGAGCCATCAGGTTATGTTCTGTGTCCTGTATCAGTGTATAGGCCATCAGGTATTGTGTCCTGGTCAGTGTATAGTGCCCAGTTATGTCTGTGTCCTGTGTCAGTGTATAGTGCCATCAGGTTTATGTTTCTGTGTCTGGATCAGTGTTATAGAGCCAGTCAGGTTATGTCCTGTGTCCTGTGTCAGGTGTATAGTGCCATCAGGTTATGTTCTGTGTCCTGGATCAGTGTTATAGAGCCATCAGGTTATGTTCTGTGTCCTGGATCAGTGTATAGTGCACATAGTGTGTAGTCCTGTGTCCTGTGTCAGTGTATAGTGCCATCAGGTTATGTTCTGTGTCCTGTATCAGTGTATAGAGCCATCAGGTTATGTCCTGTGTCCTGTGTCAGTTGTATAGTGCCATCAGGTTATGTTCTGTGTCCTGTGATCAGTGTATAGAGCCATCAGGTTATGTTCTGTGTCCTGTATCAGTGTATAGTGCCATCAGGTTATTTCTGTGTCCTGTATCAGTGTATAGTGCCATCATGTATTCCAGTGTCAGTGTAAGTGCCATCATGTTATTTCCAGTGTAGTGTATAGTTGCCGTCATGTTATTTCCAGTGGTCAGGGTATAGTGCATCATGTTATTTCCAGTGTCAGTGTATAGTGCCGTCAAGGTTATGTTCGTGTCCCATGGCAGTGTATAGTGCCCTCAGGTTATGTCCTGTGTCAGTGTGTAGTGCCATCAGGTTATGTTCTGTGTCAATGTGTAGTGCCGCGGCGCTACATATCCGTCAGTGTATAGTGCCGTAAAGATAGACCCAATATACACTGATAACCTGACGGCACTACACGCGATACAGAGTATGTAGCAAGACTGCACTACATACTGACAGAGCATAACCTGACAGCACTATACACTGACACAGGACATAACCTGACGGACACTAACACTGACAGAGATAAAGACAGCACTATACAGACAAGGACATAACCTGACGGACTTAACACTGACCAAAGCATAACCATGACCAGCACATACATGACACAAACATAACCTGACGGCACTTACAGTACACTGAAAAAAGAGCAAAATCTGACGGCACTATACTTGGCTACGTCCCAGTGCCTGCGCTGCACACTTGCCTGAGTCTGCGGCAGTGCAGCCCAATTCCCTGGTCTGCAGTGAGCTGCGGTGGAAAGACAGGAGGGGGTGATGGGGGAGGCGTCCATGACGTCACCCGCAGGTTCGCCCTCATCATTGGCTGAACCCCAGTGGGGTGTGGCCTAGTGCACCATCGCTAGTTGTACTCACAATTTGAATCTGAAAACGCACCACGCGGCGCGGCGCCCCAAGCCCCCCCCCCTTGCAGTGGTCAGCCCATTGAGGGGCGGCTCTTGTCCCGGAAGCTCCGCCCCATAGTGAGCGCTGCAGCAGCTAGCGGGACCTGGCCTAACACAGAGCATAACCTGATGGCACTATACACTGACAGAGCATAAACATGACGGCCTCTACACTGACACAGAGCATAACTACGCACATACAACTGACACAGGCACATAACCTGACAGCACTATTACACTGACACGCAGACTAACATGACGGCTCTATACACTGACACAGAGCATAACCTGACGCACTATACAACTGACACAGGAATAACATGACAGCACTATACATACTGACACAGAGCATAACATGACGGTCTATTACACTGACACAGAGCATAACATGATGGCTCTACACTGAACCAGAGCATAACATGATGTGCTCTATACACTGACACAGAGCATAACATGACGGCACTATACACTGACGAGCATAACATGATGGCTCTATACACTGACAGAGCATAACATGACGGCTCTATTCACTGACAGAGCATAACATGGCAGTACTACACACTAACACAGAGCATAACATGACGGCTCTTACTCTGACAG
>WSYH01000845.1:140443-159054 GCA_036426205.1 Ascaphus truei
CCCCCCCTCCCCCCACAGAAAATCTAGTGCCCCCCAGTTTGCGCACCGCTGCACTATACACTAACACAGTGCATATCCTGATGGCACTATACACTAACACAGTGCATAACCTGATGGCACTATACACTAACACAGTGCATAACCTGATGGCACTATACACTGACACAGGACACAGGACATAACCTGATGGCACTATACACTAACACAGTGCATAGCCTGATGGCACTATCCACTGACACAGGATTTAACCTGACACAGAGTACAAGTGAGTGGGGGGGGAGGGATGACAGGGTGACACGTTTGGAGGGAGTGACACATAGACCGGGAGAAGAGGGTGTGACACATGAGATAGGGGGGGGGGAGGGTGTGACTCATGGGGGGGGGGGGAAGCGGGGGTGGGGGGGGGGGGGGGGGGGCGGGGGGCGGGGGGGGGGGGGGAGAAGGGAGTGACAGGAGGGACAAGGGGGCAGTGGGGTCATTGTCCCTACCATTGCTCTCCAGTCTCCACAGCCAGCACCACATGGAGCTCTCAGCAGACAAGGTGTATACTCACTGTACCCTGTGCTGCTTGGGAGCCCGCTAAGGGTCTCTGGTCCATAGGAACTCATGAGAGGAGCTAGCTAGGGGGCGCTCTGGCTTCTCCTCTTTCATATCTGTGTAACAGGTGTTCCCCACCCTCTGGGAGATTTCACTGTTACCTGGTCTTGCTACAGGATACTGAGTGTCCGCCAGTGTTAGTTGAGGACTAACATGACGGGCTTTAGGATTCCTCTTAGTTCTTCACATTTCCAGCAGGCCTCAGCAGAACTGGATGCAGTCCCTGCAGGAAAATCTTGTTGTACTCCCCCTGATTAACTGCAGTCTCAGGCAGGAGTATAAAACAGGAACAGTTCTTTATTCTTCAACAGCACAGCATTACAGCATACCAACATGTACACTACTTTCTCTCTCTATGGTCCCTGGAATCAACCCAAGGAGCTTGAGGCCCTAATGGACTATCCTTAGCTCCCACATCCCCTGGTGGAATATGGTTTAGCGGTTCCCACTCTCCTGAGGGAGGGGATCTCTCCAGCACTGCACTAAATTTGGATTTGCAGCCCCTTTTTTACCCAGGGGATCGTCCTAGGTCTGAGCCCCTGATAGGGCAGCACACAGGCCTTATGCCCAACCCCCTGTCACTCAAGGGAGTTGTTTACTGCTGCAGCAGCAAGGGCATAGATTTAACCTAACACTGCCTGCGCTGGTACCAGGGCTTATGTGTTAGGTAGGGCACATTAGTAGCCAAGAGGATACATGGCTGCATCTGTATGGTCTCTCTGCACCAATCTGCTGTCAGAGCCCCCGTTTTCTAAGTTTTTTCCACTTCAGGGTCCGCACATGAAGCACTGTGGTCCTTGGGCCTCAAATTAGCCACCCCTGTACTAGTCTCTCATTATTTTTAGTCAATTTCACAAATTAATCAAAGACCAAGAAATGCCACAATGTTGTATCTGTGTGGTATTTTTTAGCTGTCGTGGTTAGAGATTTTTTTTTATTCTCAGAAATAGAAGAACACTGGTAGTGTATAGTTCTATAATCGAACAAAGTCCCGTCCAGCTGGGAAAGCCAGGTATATATCCCTTAGATAGTACCGTGGTGTTCCTGGACGTGGAGCGGACAGGGTAAGTCTTCCTGAAGCAGGTGCCCTGCACCTAGTTGAGGCTAGTGTCACCACCCCAGGCCTCCAGTGAATGTGTATTTTCCCTGTTTTTGTGTTACTTTGTATGCCTGCTGGATTTACCAGCATAAACCTCATTTTAGTCCACAACCTTGTCCTGCCTAGTGAAATTGATCCCAGAAGGTAAAGGTGTTAAAAGTACTGGTCTCCCGTGACAATTTCAATGAGATTTTTTTTCTTTGATTCAGCTGATGCAATTTGTTTGCCCCAGAATTGCACCACTTTTGCCTTGATACATATGCCCAAATGTGTCTCTATTCACCATTCTTTTTGGTGGTCCACCATCAGTGTGCACTAGCGACATAGAATTTGTAATTTCTATTTGCCAATTTTATGCTAACAATTGAATTTGTGACACTTTGTACATAGGTCGAAAAGGCTCCCAAAGGTCTATTGATGTCCATGGGATTTATTCTTTAACACATCTGGTTCCTTCCAGTCAGTAAAACTTACTGTAGCTGAGCATGACTTGACATGCCGAAGAGAGATCAGCTCTTCCAACTATCAACTTGTCAACTACACAGAGTGTCCTGGTCAATGACTGGTGGAAAACAGTTTTGCAGCCCGCAGACTTTGATAAATACCCTCATTGCATTCTATCCTTGACTTAAGTAATTGACTCATGCCTGACCAATAGCATTACTTTAAGCACGTTTTTATGATGTCTGATATAGCACATATTGGACTTGGTATCTCTTTCAGCATTGTGTAAAAGAATGAATAGTTGTTTTATTGTAGACCTGATGAAGTCACTCCTTTCATTACAGGAAACCAAAGTCCTGCAATGAGTGATGTTCTGGAGGATTCTGATGAACCTATGCCCGTGCCTGAAGATCTCTCAACTAATGCAGGATCCCAACAACATTGCAAGAATGTCAAATCCATTGGTAAGATGTCAACTGTTTTACTTCTTATTAGCACATGAACTGCTAATGATGATGTCTGGTCCATTAAAGAACTTATTGAGAAGTGTGTCCACTGTAAGGGCTATTCAACTTGTTACCTGTGTGAACAACCATTTACTGGAACAAATACTGTATATAGTTACATAGTAGATGAGGTTGAAAAAAGACATAGGTCCATCAAGTTCAACCTATGCTAAATTTAGACAACAGATACATTATCCTATATCTATACTAACTTATTGATCCAGAGGAAGGCAAACAAAAAAACTCATTAAGGGGAAAAATTAATTCCTTCCTGACTCCAAGAATTGGCAATCGGATTAATCCCTGGATCAACATCCTTCCCATGTATACTTATTTGGTACTGTATATCCCTGTATACCTTTCCCATCTAAAAAGATGTCCAACCTTTTTTTGAACAAATCTATTGTATCTGCCATCACAGTCTCCATGGGTAATGAATTCCACATTTTAACTGCCCTTACTGTAAAGAACCCTTTTCTTTGTTGCTGGTGAAATTTCCTTTCCTCCAACCTTAATTGATGGCCCTGAGTCCTTAGTACTGCCCGTGGGATGAATAGTTCTTTTGAAAGCTCCTTGTATTGTCCCCGAATATGTTTGTATATAGTTATCATATCCCCTCTTAGACGCCTCTTTTCTAATGTAAATAAATCTAATTTAGCTAGCCTCTCCTCATACGTTAGATTGTCCATCCCCTTTATTAATTTGGTGGCTCTTCTCTGTACTCTCTCTAGTTCCATAATGTCTTCTTTTAGAATTGGTGCCCAAAATTGTACTCCATATTCAAGGTGTGGTCTTACTAGTGCTTTGTAAAGGGGCATAATTATGTTTACTTCCCTTCCATCCATTGCCCGTTTGATGCAAGATAAGATCTTGTTTGCCTTTGCAGCTACTGCATGACATTGGGCACTATTGCTAAGCCTGCAGTCTACAAGCACTCCTAAATCCTTCTCCATCAAGGATTCCCCCAATATATCTCCATTTAATTTGTAAGTCGCCTTTTTATTCTGGCATCCCAAATGCATAACCTTACATTTATCTGTATTAAACCTCATCTGCCATTTACTTGCCCACGTTTCCAGTCTCTCCAAGTCCTTTTGAAGAGAAATTACATCCTGCTCTGATTCTATTACCTTACACAATTTAGTGTCATCAGCAAAGATGGAGACTTTGCTCTCGATCCCAAACTCAAGGTCATTAATAAACAAGTTAAAAAGCAGGGGTCCCAGTACCGATCCCTGAGGTACTCCACTCACGACTTTAGCCCAACCTGAAAAAGTTCAATTTATGACAACCCTCTGCTGTCTGTCCTTTAACCAGTTTTCAATCCAGGTGCATATATTATTACTGAGTCCAACTTGCTTTATTTTGTACACCAACCTCGTGTGAAACCGTATCAAAAGCCTTTGCAAAATTTAAGTACAGTAGACCACATCAACTGCATTACCCTGGTCTAAATTCCTACTTACCTCCTCAAAGAAACAAATAAGGTTAGTTTGGCAAGATCTATCCTTCATAAATCCATGCTGACTATTACTAATAATTTTGTTTTCCATTAGGTATTCCTGAATATTATCCCGTATTAAACCTTCAAGTAGTTTCCCTACTATTGAAGTCAGGCTTACAGGTCTGTAATTTCGGGGTGTGATCCAGCTCCCTTTTTAAATATAGGCACCACATCTGCTTTACGCCAATATTGTGGTACTGAGCCTGTGGAAATGGAGTCCTTGAATATTAAATATAATGGTTTGGCTATTACTGAGTTTAACTCCTTGAGAACTCTTGGATGTATGCCATCGGGGCCAGGTGCCTTATTTACTTAAATTTTTTCAAGTCGCTTATGAACTTCTTCCTCAGTTAACCAATTGTTCATTAATATGGAGGTTGTGGCTTCCTCCTGCGGCACTACTATTGAACTTGATTCTTACCTGGTAAACACAGAGGCAAAGAATTTGTTTAATACCTCAGCTTTTTCCTTATCTCCAATAATCTGCCTGCCCATCTCACACTGAAAGGGTCACATATTTTATTTTCTCATTTTTTTGTTATTAAGGTACTTAAAGAACTTTTTAGGGTTGACCTTACTTTCTATTGCAATCCTTTTTTCATTATCCATTTTTGCTAATTTGATTGCCCTTTTGCAATTTTTGTTACATTCCTTATAATTCTGATACGATGTCTCCGTCCCTTCTGACTTAAAGAATCTAACCGCCTTCCTCTTCTTGTCCATTTCCTCCCCTACCTGTTTATTTAGTCACATTGGTTTTGACTTATTTCTTTTATACTTATTACCCAAGGGTATAAACTGATAAGTGTGCTTTTCTAACAATGTTTTAAAGACTGCCCATTTATCTTCTACATTTTTCCCTGTAAAAACATCATTCCAGTGTATTACTTGTAGTTAAGCCCTCAGTTTATTAAAATCTGCTTTTCTTTTTTTTTATAACAATTTTTTTATTGGGCACAATGAGATAATGCAGTACATACAAGGGTGTCATGATCCCATGACAGTGATGCTTATTACAATCTGTGAGTGACCATATAGCAGTTTCCATTTTCTTTGGGGGGGGGGGGGATAGGGGGAGGGGAAGAAGAGGAGGGGAAAGGAGGGAGACATACAGGGGTCGAGGAGAAGGTAGAGGGTCCCGGGGGAGGGAGGGGGGGTCGTCGAGGGGACTCTCTATCATCCTCTCCCTCCCCGGGATCCGGGGGGGAGGGGGAGGGGAGCGCGCGCCTGCCACCGCATCCCGGTTCGATTGGGTGAAATCTGCTTTTCTAAAGTTGAAGGTCTTTGTTGAACCCAAGTAATCTGTTTTTTGATAATTTATTTCAAATGAGACCATGTTATGATCACTGTTACCCAAATGTTCCAGGACTTGAATATTTGTTATTACTTCTACATTGTTTGATATGACCAAATCCAGTATTGCCCCTCTCCTGGTTGGTTCCTCAATAATTTGGGTCATATAATTGTCTTTAAGCACCCCCTAAAACCTGTTTCCTTTTGTTGTAATGCTAATACCATTGCCCCAGTCTATGTCTGGATAGTTAAAATCCCCCAGTATGCAAACATGACCCAGTTTTGATGCCTTATCCATTTGCAAAAGTATTTTAGCTTCCTCAATCTCACAGATATTTGGTGGTTTATAGCATATTCCCACAAACATTTTCTTTATACTTTTACCTCCACTGCTAATTTCTATCCACAAAGTCTCTACATTTTCATCATTCCCTTCATAAACATCATCCCTAATAATAGGTTTTAGATCCGGTTTAACATATAAACATACTCCACCTCCCCTTCTATTTGTTCGATCCTTTCGAAAAAGGGAGTAACCCTCTAAATTAACTGTCCAGTCATGAGTTTCATCCCACCATGTTTCAGTAATGCCTATGATATCATACTGCTCCCTTGCAGCTATTAATTCAAGCTCCCCCATTTTATCTGTCAGGCTTCTTGCAATAGCAAGCATGCATTTAAGTTTTTTTTCAGCCTGTACAATTATCTTATCTGCTCCTTCTTTTCTGCTCCCACTTGGTTTAGTCTTTAGAAGTTTTCTAGTATTATCTGTATTTACTATGGGTGTCTCACTGCTTGTCAAACTCGCACTTGCCCCCATTCTACCTCCATACCACCTTGTATCCTCCTCTATTCCATTTAGTTAATTTTCTGTTTCATTCCCCTTCCCCCTCCATCCTAGTTTAAAATCTCCTCCAACCCTTTTAGCATTCTCCCCCCTAGCACAGAAGATCCCTTTTCATTGAGGTGCAATCTGTCCCTAGAATATAGATGGCATCTCTCAGAAAAGGAGTTCCAGTGCTCTAAAAACCCAAAACCCTCCTTCCTGCACCACTTTCTTAGCCATGCATTAACCTCCCTGATCTCTGACTGTCTCCCTGCGGTAGCGCATGGCACTGGTAGTATTTCAGAAAATACTACCTTGGAGGTCCTTGCCTTAAGCTTTTGGCCTAGATCCCTGTAATCATTTTTTAGGACCCTCCATCTTTCTCTAACTTTGTCATTGGTGCCAACGTGTACCAAGACCACCGGGTCAATCCCAGCCCCCCACAACAATCTGTCTACCCGATCCACAATGTGCCGAACCCGAGCACCCGGGAGACAACAAACTGTTCGGTTCATGCGGTCATGGCAACAGATTGCCCTATCTACCTTCCTAATTCTTGCTAGTTCTTGGGGATTTCAACTTCAATTGGCTTGACCCTGAAAACCATAAAATCCAGATACAACTCAAGTCACTTAACCTATCACAACGCATTTCCCAACCCACACGGACAAACCTGAAATCGCATAACCATTCCTTGCTAGACTGGATTCTCTCCTCAAACACCAGCAGAATCCAATCCTCTGGCATCCTTCCTGATATTTTCAGTGACCATGCAATAGTGTACTATGTAAGGAAAATTAAAACGCCCCATTCAAGCCCTAAAGTTCTCCTCACTAGAACATTTAAAAACTTTAACCCACAACAGTTTCTGGATGACTTTACCAACTGCCCATGGCACAGAATCGATTTAATTCCCGACCCTGATTCTGCGCTCGACTATTTCCAATCCGAGTTCTTAAAACTCTGCGATACCCATGCTCCACTACGCAAAATAAGGGTACGGGGGGCCCATCTTCCATGGGTTACAACTGACCTTATTGCACTCTACCAGCTCAGGGATACCTTGTGGAAAAGATTGAAAAGTAACTGGCACTACCAAGGATCTCAATCACTACAGATGCCTACGGAACATGTGCACAAGGCAAACAAGGCATGCAAAAGCACAATATTACTCTGACTATCTCCACCAAAATACATCAAACCCAGCTAACTTCTGGAAGGTTATTAACAATATATTCCAGCCTCCTAACCATCAACAACCAAGTAATATCACTAAGGGGGATATTACTCTGACAAACCCCACTGACATTGCAAATGCATTCAATTATAATTTTGTGGGGTGTGCCACTAACTTATTAGCGAAACGCAGCCCAAACCACAAACCTGAATCTCATCCTGGGAGTACCCACATAGCCCCTCCCCCTTCCAACACTGCCCACAATTTTCAATTTGGCCCAGTATCTGAAGAGATTACACAAGCGCGCCTGAAACTAAAACTAAGCAGCCAATGCGGACCTGACTTACTACAATCTAGGTTCCTACGACTTGGTGCCCCAGCCATTGCCAAACCAATTGCTTCCATAGTCAACTCTATCCTGTCTGCAGGCCATATCCCTAAGACCTGGAAAACTGCCAGAGTTGTCCCAATCTTCAAAAGTGGGGACAAAAACACTGTCTCAAACTATAGACCAATCTCACTTCTCCAAATTCTATCCAAAGTCATGGAAAAATGTGTCCACTCGCAATTAAGCGATTACAATATCAAGACAAATTTCCCTAGCCAATTCCAATCTGGCTTTCGCCCCAAACACTCCACCATAACTACCCTGCTAAAAGTTTGCAATGAAATCCAGTGTGGAATGGAACGGGGACAACTCACTGGTGCAGTATTCCTAGATTTTGCAAAGGCTTTTGATACTGTTGATCATGCTATCCTGCTCAACAAACTCCAGAGCTCTGGTATAGGGAAGCATGCTTTAAACTGGTTTCAGTCCTACCTATCAGTTAGATCCCAACATGTGTCCATCTCAGGCTCTAACTCCAACCCCCTGGATATCACATGTGGTGTCCCGCAAGGCTCTGTTCTGGGGCCGCTACTCTTCTCAGTGTTCATTAATGATCTTCCCACAACTTGTAAGGAAGCCTCAATACACATGTATGCAGATGACACAATCCTATATGCACACAGCATAGCCTCTCTGACCTTCAACACATACTTCAGTCTGACGTTTTGAGACTCGAAAACTGGATTTCCCAAAACAAACTGTTTTTAAACACTGACAAGACTGTAACAATGGTATTTGGGACCAAGACTAAATTTTTAAAGCTTCCAGCGACTGAGCTCCAGATTAGAACAAACGCTAACACCACCCTAACCCCTGTCACTAGTTTTAAATACCTGGGCTTATGGTTTGACTCCCACTTAACATTCGGAATGCACATTGATACCCTGACAACCAAGACCTATGACAAACTAGGGGTACTTTACAGGAATAAATCCTTCCTAAGTCTCCTGGTCAGAAAGCGTATCGCACAGCAGATGCTAATGCCAATTATTGACTATGGAGACATAGTATATGGCACGGCACCTCAAACCCACCTTAGCAAACTTGACACCCTCTACAATTCAATTTGTCGTTTTGTTTTCCAATGCAACTACAACACACATCACTGAGAAATGCTCAAAGAACTAGATTGGTCATCACTAGAATCTAGGCGCAAAGTTCACCTTTCCTGTCTTGCCTTTAAATTCTTTATGGGCAAGCTACCCAGCTATCTGAACAAGCTCCTCACCCCTATCACATGCAGCACTTATCATCTGAGATCAGACTCCAAAAGACTGTCCATGGTCCCAAGGCTCAACAAAGTATCCGCCGTTCCTCCTCTTACCGTGCACCCCAAAACTGGAACAACTACCAGAGACTCTCATATCCACCACCAGTTTAAGTTCTTTCAAATCTAAGGCTATCTCACATTTTAATCTGGTCTGTAACTGTTTCATTCGCCCATAATATATATTTTCTTTAACTGTGCATGCAATGTCTTGTATATAATGTATACCCTGTTCATTTATGTAACTGTATTTGTAACCATGTATTGTTTGTCTTAACTCTGTGCCCAGGACATACTTGAAAATGAGAGGTAACTCTCAATGTATTACTTCCTGGTAAAATATTTTATAAATAAATAAATAATAATGGAGTCCCCTACCACCACAATCTTTCTTTGTATCTGAGCATCCTGAGTCCCCACTGTGCTGGAGGAACCATCCCCCTGGCTGCTAGAGGAATTAGTCTTCCCAAGGCTTGCCATTTCTGCCCCGACATTCCCAATATCTTCACTCAACACGGCAAATCTATTGGGATGTGTCAGCTCAGAAACGACCTGCCTCTCCCTATTGCCCCTGCTTCCACTTCTAACTGTCACCCAGCTACCTACCTGCTCCTCACTAATGGCAACCAAGCTACCTACCTGCTCCTCACTAACAGCGCCACCATCTGCACCACTAGTCGAAGCAAGGGCCTGCTCAGTGAGCTCTAATTCCCTTTCAAGATTGCCAATATCCCTCAATATTGCAAGTTGCCTCTTCAGATCAGCAATTTCTGATTCTAAAGAGACCACCCTCTCACACCTCTCACAGTGGTATGATCCTTGGAACAGCTGCTCCAAGTGCACATACATGTGGCAAGATGTGCATTGAGTGGCATTTTCAATCCTGCTCATTCTAGCAACTATGAAGTTTAGAAGTACTAACAGTAAACTGTACTTCAATATACTATACACTGTTTAACCGCTTCCATGTTCAAACTGCTTCTGGTTCTAACTGCACACACTTTAAACAACCAGCACTTCAAATCAACCACACAGATCAGTCAGTACATGCAAGCTCAACATCCTTTCTTTTAAACAGGCAAGCTCAACACCAGCACAGACTTTGCAGTTTAGTAGAACATTAATTCATAAAAGTATAAATTGATATTTAGCGTTTGCCAGTATGCAATTAATTTTCTTGTTAATTTTCATGGCTCACGTGAACAGTTGATGCTACTGAAATAAACCAAACTGAATGGCTTTCAATGGGAATTTTCAGCCAAGAACAGCCCAAATGGGCATATGTAGAATTACCCTCTACTAATCAAAGTCTTGCTGAGGCAAAACTGGCTAAATATAATGCAAAGAAAATAGCAACAGATTTATAAAAAATGCTTGAGGTGTTTGTTTGTTCGGTGGGGGTAGGGTGCTGGATAAAGGGGGTAGTTTCCCCAGGTGTATTGTTAGGCTCCCTTGGGGGTGCAGGGGGGAGAGGTGGAGTAGTGGCTAACACCTTGTTTACTATAGAGTTTAGTAATGCCTTACTAGATTAGTGGATAGCGGGCCACGGGTTGCCCAAGACATGCTGGCCACTTGGGCTGTTATGGATTTAATATATTAAGGGGATAACAGTTTGTTTTATGACTGTTTAATATCTATTCTTTGCCTTCACTCCCACACAAGCCCCACTTTATGGGAGTAATGCCACTAGTTAAGTAACGTTATGTTATTGAAAGATAACGTAATATTATCCTGAAATAGCGTGATGTTAAGGCAGCAGCAGTGTGGTCAAGTAAAACCATTATTTTCTCATATAATTAACTTAATGAATGCGGTATTAACTAAGGGCAAATAACACCCATTCCTGTTTTAGGTAATGTCATCTTATTTTCCTCGATTTAACAGAGGTTAGTGCAGCTGGGCTTTGTTTTTTTGGGGTTAGG
Source organism: Ascaphus truei (assembly GCA_036426205.1). NCBI lineage: Eukaryota > Metazoa > Chordata > Amphibia > Anura > Ascaphidae > Ascaphus > Ascaphus truei. Next base: position 151,467 of record WSYH01000845.1, read on the forward strand.
ATCAGGCAGAGGGAACAATGTCCCAGTAATTATTATTAGGAGTAACAAATACTTTTAGGGATTATTTTTTCCTACTAAATCTGTACGGGTTTATAATGTAGCATGCTGATTTGTAATGTAGAAGTTTATTGTGAAGGATGGGGGGGAGGGGGCTTCTATCTAACTAAAAAGACTTTAAAATTGCCATACTTTACAAATTGTTAAAGCCTTGTTAATATAGGTACCAAATATGAAAAACTCTGCAGTTAAATTAGCAGAAGCAGATAGTCCATGGAGAACTCCAAGGTCTATCTATCTCAATGTCTTGTATAACTCATACACATGGACCGCAGTTGAAGAGTCCTGCCTTATAGCATACATGAAATGCGGAAAACCTGAGTCAAGTCTTTATAAGCAATGGAGCATGTTTTCTTAATAGTAAAGAAACTGTCTGCACTGGCTATATATGTCATGTGGCCATAACTGAAAGATCAGATTGACTCATCTTCCACCTGCATTGGAAGCACAAGAGTTCAACTCATTTATGTTATGAATTTATTCCAGTACTACTATTGTTTTTGTGGTCCTGTGCTGTTTTCTGCACTGTTTAACATGAGTCTCCTTCTTAAGACCAAAAATGTATGCTTTGATACACTGTCATATTTTCTTTCTTCATCTGACAAAGTTTATTAGCTAGTGAGGTTTATACCAGATTGGACTTGGTGATTTTTTTAATTTTTTTTGTATGCTAAGAGCACAGGAAAAAATGAATACATCTCATTATAATGAGCGTTGCACTTTCCAAATCGCAAGTTGTCACACAAAGGGTAAAATAGTACAGATTGCCTCAATACAATGATGCTAAAAGACATAAAATAATGTCAGGACAGCGTATGTCAATTTAAACTGAAACAAAAATATTTTCACAGTGTGATGGCCCTGCAGGTATGTGTATCATACTGTATATCACGTGTTCCCCTAAACCTTCCTATTTCTCACTTACATATTTTGCTAACACTGTACTTTAAGGGGACCTTGCAATTGATATCCAAACGGGCCTATCAGAACTAAAGTGTGAAGCTTTTGGTTTTAAGGTCAGAAAGATCAAGATCAATTGCTTGAAATTAGTCACTCAATAGATAGTCACTCATATAGGACTTTGCTTTACTAATAAGAGAGCTATTTATGAATCCCTCAAAAACTACTTTCAGAAAATTAAAATGGCATGTGAGGCAGTGATTAATTAGAGCTTAGCTATAAAACATGGCTGGCTTCATGGTTGTTCCATCGTTGCCACTGCATCTAGCCCCGCACATACAGAGGCCCCGGGCTCTTCCCTACAACATTGAAACTGATTCCCAGGAGAGAGCGCGGGGCCCCTGGAAGTGCCTTTCAGGCCGCGCTTATAGTGCTGGCGTTGGCGACGCAACTGATGACGTCACCCATCGCCGTCGCCAATCGCTAGAGTTGCACTTTCGTTTTGGGCGGTCAGCCAGCGATGTCATAAAAGGGGCGGGCAGAGGCACGAAGGAGCTCCCGATTGGCCGCAAGGGGATACAGTCGCCGAAAAAATCAAATAACAGTGACTACCAAATTTTTGGTAGCACTGTCACTTCGTCACTTTGTCGTTGTCGCATGCACTATAAGTGCATGCGATGGCGACAATGAATTTGTTTTGCCGCGACGGCACCACCGCGTCGCAGTCGCCGGCACTATAAACGCAGCCTTACGTGCTCTCCAGTGGCCGTTATCTCCTCCTGCAATCATATTACGCCGTGTTGCCATAACAACGTGACATAGCAGCAGGAGATGCCGCTCTAGAGAAGGTACGAGGCCCTGCCAAAATCCCACTGTACTAAGTCCTGCAAAACTGCCAGCCGGCCCTGGGAGAGAGAGTTCTAGGGGTTGTGGAGTCAGGGCTCTGACCACCTTCCATCCCCTCCCTTAGGGGAGTGGGACAACTGCTCCTCATCCCACCAGGGGATGAGGGAAGAGCAGAGGATAGACCCTTGGGACCTCAAGCCTCCTAGGTTGATTCCAGTGACCATCCAGAGGAGGGAAGAGAAGTATACCCTGTATGCTATTACCCTGTTGTGTGAAGAATAAAGCCGTTCCTACAATTATAATTACAATTCCTGTTAATTACATGTCCTTCTGACAGTAGTAGAACATTTGTATTTCCTGAATCATGGGATCAAAATGGGAAGGCTGGGGCATACCTTCTTCACTAAATCCCCTGATTCAGATAATTATTATTGAGAGGAAGGGAAACAATATACAATGAATCCATTCATGATCCCTTCCTGGAAGTATCCAATAATAAATTAAACTTTCAAAATTGGCTTAAAGGAATTAAAAAACTTTTTTTTTTAATTAAAAATAAAAAACACTAAATTCCAGCTTTCATTGATTGTTTTCTGTTGGAAACCACTTTGGGGAATAGCTTTTGCAGTTGCATATTTACAGTAATCTACATTTGGAAATGTCTCTCTAGTGGGAGGCTACTATTCTTCCCAAGCATGAAATTTGCTGTTGTTCTGCTGTTGGGTTTACCCAACGTCTAAACACCTCGAGTTATACAGTCAACAAGGTTTCCATACACATTTCTGTCTTGTTTGTTTTTGTTTCATTCAATGCTCTCAGCAGCTCTGCTCGCCTCAGAGAAATGACATTGTTTAAGGAATGGGTGCCTCTCAATTATGCTGCCTTCATGCTTCATCTCTTAAGAGGAAGAATACTTTCTGAAATCGAGCAAGATATATATATATATTTTTTATCCTTTTCTCTCAGTATTGTCATTTGTAAAATGGATGCCTTTTTAATGATTATATTCTGCAAGAACTTTTCAGTTAGCAAGATTTCAGCTGGTAAATATTACAACAGAATTCTAGAAGCTCTATCTTCTGTATTATATTGACTAGTGGCATTTTCCTTTTATGTGGTAAAAAGGCGTCACACATAGCCATGTATTTAATATACTGTGAAGTTGTATTCTCCCTGCCAAGGAGTTCAGCTCCATTCAAACGAATGGGACTGAAGTCTTTTCCAGCACATGGGAGATATCGCAGAATGGGAATTAGAGATATTGGGTGATAAGGATGAATGCGTCAAGTATGGGTTCCTCCACCGATTCGGTATTGACTCCCATTCAAGTCAATGGGAGTTGACGCTGGATCGAGTGCGCCAACCTGTACTGGCGCTTGGTGCATCTGCCCCATAAAATTGTAAAAGTAAAGACAGAGGAGTGAAACTGAGTCCTTTTCATCTCATCAAGTTGAACACCCTACAATAGTATGAGAGGTCATTGCTACTAACTGTATAAACTCGATATACTGGAAGTCTGAGGGTGTATTTATGAAAAGGCGCACATGCCTTATTGCCACTTACTAAACATATTCCTCTTAATTTATCAATGTACTTTTGCTTATATTTTCCCCCAAGTGTGTCAGCTTGCGATATGGGAGTGTAAATAGGAGAAATTAAGAAGATGCTAGCATGCATATAATTATGAAAAAAAACAAAAAACATTTGTAAGCGACTTATTTATAAGGAAATCAGTGTTGGTGCTTTTTTTTCAGAATATATATTGTAACAGAATATTATGCTGGCTTATTCTTATTTCCTCCCCCCCCCCCCCAGTCCAGTACCCCCTTACACCCCGTCCCATGCCCGGTATCCCTACATGCCCAGTACTACCGTTTACCTTCCCCAGGCCAAGAAGCCCCTTCCTAGGCACAGTAACCTTTTACTCCCCCCTGGCCCAGTACACCCTTATACCCCCTCCTCAGGCCCAGCACCCCCTACATGCCCTGTATCCCCTTTTACTCCTCCCCATTACCTCCTTAATACCCCCTGACCGATTACCACCTAATATCTCCATGCCCATTACCTCTTTATATCTCACCCCCCCCCCCCGACCCATTACATGCTTATATCCCACCCCCAGGTCCATTACCGTCCAAATCTGGGGCAAAACTGATTTATCAAAGAACAGATCCTGTAGGGTTCAATGGGTGTCGTTTTATTGCCCCATGTGTGCAGCTGATGAGATTTCAATAAATCATCCCTTTTGGTCCCATAAACGATTCAAAGCTGGCATCTTGTGGTATATGTAACAAGGCAAAAAATGGGGCAGTTCTGGGCCCAACCTGCATGCACCGGATGTATCAAAGAAAAATAAATCTCAATGATATAAATGGGATTATTTATATTTGAAATATCTTGTTCAGCTAGTTTTCTCTCAGAATTTTATCTTGGTACGTAGAGGGTTATTTACTAATAAAAACCTCAAAATGATGATAAGCTTTAGCACTTCTTTACTCCCCTTCATATGAATGGGCGTAAAGGTGAGCTAAAACGTGGCACCCTTTTGAGGATCCTGTTCAATCTGAGCTATTACTTTGCTCGATTTTTTTTCTTGTTCATTTTCTTTTCTTTGGAAGTCAAAGATTTCATAGGAAAAGTATATTCCGACTTTCAACAGACTGGGTACATCTTCAAATGGAAGTACATCTTCAAAAGGACATACAGTTTGTTTTTAATGTAATTTAAAACAAAAAAACTTAAAAAAAACACATTCACATATGTGATACTGGGAAGGAAAGAGCAGACCTCTGGCTGAGCTGGAAACTAGCAGCAGTAGGCTGAGCCTTGTGGCTTTTTTGAGTACGGATACAGAGCCTGCCGATCTAATCTACTGTTAGAGGAAGTTATCTTTATCTTCTGGGTGCATCTCTTCTGATCTGATAAACTCCACCCTGACTGGAGGTTTATCTGGAAATGATCTAGCAAGTGACTGTAACATAGAAGCAGCATGCAAGGGGAGAACTATTTAGCTTGGGAAGGGAGATAAATGTATTTTAGCAGCAGTACGACAAAGTTGGCCTGTATTAGATAAATGGAGTACAGTATATAGCCTTTATTCCCATGCATGCGAATGGGTGCTGAGGCGTGCTAAAGCTTAGCACTCTTTTGTAGATCTGGGCCAAAGTACTCAGACTCCTAGAGGATACTTTATTAAACTGTGATAGTGGTAATAGTGGGAATATCGCATGTCAACTCCCTGTGAAATCAATGAGAGTTTCTGTGCAATAGTGCCCCGATTGGCACAAATACAGTTTAATGGAAAACCGCCATAGTTAGCCAGAGATGCAGTACAGCAGGAAAATGTTTAGGCCTTAGGCTTCCTGTGCGCCCCCTAGAGGTAGATGGTCCAAATGGAAGGCAAACACACCTAGAGGGCTGTGTATCAATGCAACTGTTAAGCAAAATTGCCACAAATTGCATCATTTTCATAGCGTGTCTCTGCATAAATGTATTAAGATCTTTACTCGAAGTTTTGTGCCGTGTGTTCCCAGCTTGCGATTTCAGGAGCCTCAATAGGACGAGTTAGGTAGGAGCTACATCACACAGATTATAATGGGAATGAGAATCTGTGTCACTATTTGATTTTATATTTATATGTCAACAAAAATCTGCCAGTCTGAGATGCGATAAACTTTAGTGCTAACAATTTGCATCAGAAGTAGACACAAAAAAAAGTTACGGTGAGAATAAAAAAGTGACAAAACCCCTCCACCATACAGTCTAGAGAAGGTAAATATATTACTTGTGAGCACAGTCACATCTCCGACAGGTCTGCAACCCTGTCTTTCGCCATGATCTCTGCAGCCAGGGATTCTGGGTAATGACATGCAGATGAGCATACATCGGAAGCATTTTATGCTAAGAGACAATGGGGAAAAGCAGGGTTACAGACCTGTCTGAGACGTGAATATGCTCTTAAGTGGTATTTTTATTTGGTGTACATCAGAAGTAGGAAACACGTTTCTCCATTAGATGCTAATGCAAGCAGAAAATGGGGCAATGCGTCAAAACAAACTTCTGCAAGCACTTACTTGATGTTGATACATCTCCCCCTTACACTGCAATGGTGGTTGCACCTCTGTTAGTGATGAGTTAAGGTAACTTGTAGTCGTGAAAGTGTGATTCTATATAGGGTACCAAGTACAATTACTTTTTTATTAACAACATTAAAATTCAATTTTCTTTTAAAAGGGATTTTTTTTTTAAAAAGTGTATTTTTTCTGTATAATAAACATTTTAACAGTGGTGTTTAAAGCTCTTTCCCGCCATGTTTTATAAGGTTTGTGCAATCTTTATCCCATGTTTAAGCACGCACCGTAATTTATTAAAGTCTCTTGGCTGCAATATTGGGGCAAAAAAACAGCACCATATTTCTCAAAGAAAACGAATCCCATAAAAAGCACTGGGATGTTTTCCTTAAGTATATCTGGTACAATTTTTAGTTTTGCAGACAGGAGACTTTAGTAAATAAATGTAAAATAGATTGAATTGATTAGATAGGCATCTATGAACTGCTGTAAGTGGTGGTAACAACAGCATAAGAGAGCTAACACCATTTCTTTCTTCTTTAGAATCAATGGTAGCGAGATAACACTATAGGTTCGAGGTACTTAAAGAATCAATCCCTCCAACTGTAAGGCCACCGTGTACAAATGCCAGAGATATGTTTAAGGGGTTACAATTGAGCGATGGATGCATTTTTGTTTACTGACCCCTTTAAGTATTGTTTTGTTGTAAAATATTACATGGTGAGCTGAGACTTGGGAGAGGGGTTTGATTTCCTCTACCTACTCCCATTTGTCTGATACTCCCCCCCCCCCATATCTGTATTTGTTCTCTGATAAAGACATGGTGAGATAAGGGTAAAAAAAACAGTTGACTGACAAACACTTTCCAATCAGACGCCCACTAACATATTCAAATTTCCAGAAAAATGAAAGCAGACAAATATTTGTCATTCACATTGCATTTGTTTAGGCAAACCAACTAGACTGATATATTTGTAGCAGCACTTCTTTGGCATGCATGCTATTATATACAGTATGACGGACAGAGCCGCCAACAGGGGGGGAGAGCTGGGAAAAGTGTTCCGGGCCCGGTAGCTGCGGGGAGGGCCTGGATGGCCAGTTCCGCAAGTTGGGTCCGACCTCTGGCCGGGCTCGGGGGCAGGTCCTCTCACCGCTGGGAACCAGCTCTCCCCAGCTGCGAGCCTCTCCCTCGCTCTGTCCCACGCTGAGCTTGTATGATGTGTATTTTTTATATGTATTGGGGTGTGTGAGTGTATTTTTATATGTATTGTGGGGGGTGGGGGGTGGGTTGTATTTGTATATGTATTGGGGGTGTGTATTTTTATATGTATTGTGGGGGGTGGGGTTGGGTTGTATTTGTATATATATTGGGGTGGTGTATTTTTATATGTATTGGGGGTATATTTTTATATGTATTGGGGGTGGGTGGGTGTATTTTTATATGTATTGGGGGTGTATTTTTTTATATGTATTGGGGGGGAGTGGGTATATTTTTATATATATATATATATTGGAGGGTGTATTTTAATATGTATTTTGGGTGGGTGTATTTTTATATGCATTGGGGTGTATTTTTATGCATTGGGGGCTGGGTGTATTTTTATATGTATTGGGGTGTATTTTTATATGTATTGGAGGTGTATTTTTATATGTATTGGAGGTGTATTTTTATATGCATTCGGGGGTGGGTGTAATTTTATATGTATTGGGGGGGG
>WSYH01008252.1:0-29880 GCA_036426205.1 Ascaphus truei
TTAATGCTATATCCATAGTACCAATTTCTCTGTAGTCTAGTCATTTTAAAGGTGATCACATATAAGTGTACAAGCAGGTCCATATACAAATGGATTACAATGCTAACCTTGCGACTTTCATTAGATTTCTAACCAATTTTTAACCAATTTTTATTTCCACATTTTTACTTTTTTATATGTAAATGGTGCTTATCAGAAGGTGCAGATTGTGTCATGGCCATGACCCCGTTCACGTTCTTAAATGCAATGTTGATTCGCCAAGCCACATCCTAATCCCTAGCACCGCCCCAATTAGGAGGTTCTCTCCAATCGGGCTATGTATTTAAATGATCCACCAACTAAGCTCCACCATCCCCTGACGAAGTGACCACGAGTCACGAAACGCGTAGGGAGGAGGAGCTTAGTTCTGTGAGCCGTCCAGGCACCCGTAGTTCCAGACGCGAGGAGAGTTTCCTGCATCACTGACGTCACACGCATGCCGTTAGCGGGTCTGCGGTCAGTGATCCTCTCCGTCGCGCCACGTGGAGCTTCCAAGTTGCGGACGGCATCCGTGAGTGTCCCATCATACCCCCTGACAATGTGAGTGTGGGTTTTTATGTTTTTAATAATCTATTAAAAGTTGTTTCGTTCTACACCATATCTGTGTCCAATCCCTATTTTCATATTCGTGGGGGTGCTGCACCGGTTTCACCACCGCTACCACCACTGACTGAGAAGCACTCCGTTAAGCCATTCCACGAGGGGTTCGTGAGAAGAGCCGAGGAGAAGGGGAGCCATCACAGATTCTCTCCACTGCACGTGCAGGCGCTGCCTATGTGAGTAATATTCATCTTATCGTAAGATAGGGATTGATTGTCCAACTACGCTGCGCAATCAGGTGTCCCTTGTCATCTGTTATTTCAGAAGCAGCCAAACATCCCTGACAAGAACATCCTCCCATCCGGAACATTATCCCTATAAGCCCTTATCCGTCCCAAGGAACCTTTATATAAAGACTGCCTCTAGATCACGGTATATTGGACTAACCAGCGCCGGGGACTTTTATTTTTGTTTGTGTGATTTCTGTATCGGATTTGGAAAAGTCTGTTTTATATTGTCCCCTAGGCTGCTAATTCATCACAATATCATCACACTGATATCACTCCGTTATCACTTGTATTGCACTAATTTTAGAATAATCAATTGTATTATATTGCACTATAATCACTAATTAGTGTAGGTCAGCGCTTCCAGAGGGTTAAAATTGTTTGTCTGCAGTACAGTATGTCTAATTTGAAAATTGTTGAAATGCATAGGCGTGTTCTGTTCTGTAACTGTGTCACATTTTGGAATATACAGCGCTCTACCCTCGCTCGGGATAATTAACTGCACTGCAGGGTATTTCAACTTATCTTCTGTGCAATGCAGTACATCTCTCCCACACCATTCCTTTGAATGTGTGTCTGGTTTCAATCACATTCCTGCTTGACAGCAGGAATTTACTGCGCATGCGCCTGTAACTTTGCCCACCACTGCTTGCTTGAGTGAGTGAAAAACATTTTTTTTATTGTAATTTTTTTTCTCCACAAGCCTGCAAAAACCATCTTACTGTATTACAATATTCAATCTGTGCTGTACAGTAGCTTTTGTCTGCGACCCTGTGCGTTTGACTGCACATGGTTGATTTGTATGATTTTTATGTACTGTATTTGGGGGTGTATTATTATGATGAACTGCCTTTTGAAATTAAAGTATGTCTTTAGCTTTGACCTTCATGCGCCTGTCTTTAATTTTTGGAATCTTGCCATTGTGTTTTGAATCCGTCCATAGCCGAGCTTCAAAGCCTCACTGCACCTGCGTGTAATCCTTGTTCAGATGGGAGCTATTTAGCTGCTTAGCTGCTTAGCTGCTTAGCTGCTTACTGCGCATGAGTCACCCAACCCCCCCCTCTCCACAGAGTCATTCGACAGACACCTGCACAGAGTCATTAATTTTCTGAAGTTAGTCATTGTGTTTTTAATCCGTCCCTAGCCGAGCGTCTATCGCCTCACTGCGCCTGCGTGTACTCTAAGCCTCTTTGAGATGGGACCTAGCTGCTTACTGCGCATGAGTCACCCAACCCCCCCCCCCCTCTCCACAGAGTCGTTAATTTTTCTGAATCTTGCCATTGTGTTCTTAATCCGTCCATAGCCGAGCTACAGTACAAAGCCTCACTGCGTCTGCGTGTAATTCTCTTTGAGACGGGAGCTTTGAGGCTTTGTTTACGGCAACGTTTTGGAAAATCCCTTCTCGAATTTGATTTGCACAGAGCATCACCTTGATATTATAATAATAATAATAATAGCATGTTTTTGTATAGCGCTGTTAGTTACAGTATACGTAGCGCTTTGCAGAGACATTTTGCAAGCACAGGTCCCTCCCTGTCCCGTGGAGCTCACAATCTACTGTATGTTTTTGGTGCCTGAGGCACAGGGAGATAAAGTGTCTTGCTTTTATGTACTGTATTTGGGGGTTGTATTTGGGGGTTTATTGATCAAATTATTATGAAGAACTGCCTTGTGAAATTACTGTACTCTACTCTACAGTATGTAATTTCTTTGAACTGCAGCACAACTAATCCTTCATCCTTCCCCCACGCACATACAAACTATTTTCGACAGACACCTCCACAGAGTCATTAATTTTCTGAAGTTAGTCATTGTGTTTTTAATCCGTCCCTAGCTGAGCGTCAATCGCCTCACTGCATCTGCGTGTACTCTAAGCCTCTTTGAGATGGGAGCTAGCTGCTTACTGCGCATGAGTCACCCAATCCCCCCCTATCCACAGAGTCATTCGACAGACACTTCCACAGTCATTCATTTTCTGAAGTTAGTCATTGTGTTTTTAATCCGTCCCTAGCCGAGCGTCTATCGCCTCACTGCACCTGCGTGTACTCTAAGCCTCTTTGAGATGGGAGCTAGCTGATTACTGCACATGACTCACCCAACCCCCCAAACCCTTTGAGGCTTTGTTTTTGGTAACGCTTTGGAAAATCCCTTCTCGAATTTGAAATGTAAATCTGATGTGCACAGCATTGTGAGAATTGAGAGTAAAAAAAACATTAACTGATTCATGTTGTTTTGTCATTCATTCTTATACTGTAGGGGTGGGGGTGGGTGGGGTGTGGTTGTTGTCAATGATTATGATTACCAGGAATGTGAATAAATATTTATTTTATTTCATCAGGAACAAAAAAATACAAATATAAAAATAATCATGAATAATACATAAGGCAGTCTTTATTAAGTTCTTCTGGCAGATTGAAATTGGATAAACATTTAGAAAACATTTGTAAAACATGGAGAAACATTAATTATGCACATTTATAAGAATATTATTTAATAATATATATACTGTAATGTATAATATATATATATATATATGTATGTAGAGGTATCAGTACCGTGTTAGCCAAGCTTCAATAATCAAAAAATAAATAGATGATACCGTTCTTTGGCTAACGAAATGCTTTTATTTGTGCGAGCTTTCGAGATACACTGATCTCTTCTTTAGGCGATGTTACAATGAATGAAGCAAGGATAACTTAAAAACAGTGTCTCTTGGAATGTTATCTGTGCTTGTCCTTCCCCCGGTGTGGATGTGTTTTATGGCTAGAGGTGTCAAAGGGTAACTGAAAGCAAGTGAAGAAAGAGTGTGTATGTGTATCAGTGTGAATAAAAATGAATGGAGAGCCCACAGTATAAACAGTGCTCTACACAAGGTGTGTGTGGAGTGAGAGGGATATAAATGGTGTGGGTGGGTGTGGAAATGTGAGAGTTTGTAGCACAACTAAAAGTGTGTGTGGATACTATGTGGTCCCTATTGGTGTATATGGATGGAAAAATAAGGAGTGTTAGTATGTGTGAGAGACAGCTGTGTGTGCATACATATAGCACAGTATGTACAGACATGGCCTTTAGCGCTCATGGGAAGAGAGTTCGCTAGTGTCAGTAATGACTCATAAAATTTCGATTACTGTTTAGGCCACTGCTAAGTGTCCCGAACAGTTGCATAAATTTGTATTCATGCAACCGTCTCTCTTTCGGGGTTTTAAGATTACCTTTGAGTATGGCAACCCTCAGATTGTTCATCTTATGGCCAGAGTCAGAGAAATGTTCGCCAACAGGACTGTCTATTGTTCCGCGTGTGATGCTGTGGCGATGCAGGTTCATTCTCTTGTTAAAGGGCTTGAGTTAACCTTATATATTATGTGTTGAGCAACTTCTCCTTTTGTGTGTTCTATATTATATATATATATAATATATAAATATATTTATATATATATATATATAATAGTATGTCTGCGGACGGGTTATTCTTACCTTTACCCGGTCTCGGCCGCGACAGTAACCGGGCGCGTGCCGGGGTGTCCCGTGCGCGCGCCGAAGCCTCGGAGGAGCGGTCCTCCGATCGGGGCTTCCCCCTCCAGTCTCCGGGTCCCCCGGAACCCCCTACCACCGTCCCCCACATCGCGGGACACCAGGGCTCCCTCGGGGAGCCCTGGGCACACGCGCATGGGGCGCAGGCACCCGATGAAGAGTGACCGCGCATCGGTGGCACGCGGCACGCCGAGGGGATTTGGCTAGCAAGCCGGGAAATCTCCCGGCATGCGGAACTAGCCAACTAAGATTTAAACGTGTCGCCAGTGTATACATAGTAATATTATTTTTTCCGTCTTTATCTGGTTCCTCATTCCGTGTACAGTACAGTAGTTCATTGAGAGAGGAGAGGTTTTGTGTACATCAATACTGCTGTTTATAAACTGTACATTTTACTGTACAAAACATATTAGACTGACACAAAACCCCACCTCTCCCTAGGCCACCCTTTTTTCCTGAAACGACAAGAAAACAAAAAATTAGTGCAGTTATGTGCGTACTGTATTATGGCACTGTGTGATGTGTAGTACTACTGTAGATGGCTGGTGCTGCTTTCTCTGGAAAGAAAAAAATTGACCAGTTAGTAGGCAGTTACTGTAGTACTGTCAAACTAATCTATACTAGAACTACTGTATACTCTGACTACTGTTAAATACTATGTACTGTACTGTAACCTGATGGCTGGTGCTGCTCTCTCTGTAAAGAAAAAACTGTAACTACTGTATACTCTGACTATTGGGAAAGAAAAAATCTGTGCCATACTTACCTGTATCATACTGTACTTACAATACTACAGCACAGTACTACTTTCCTGATGCTTGCCCATTACACGCGATGACAATGGGCAACACAGTGGCAATATGGTCTATATATTTATTGCAGCGTTCCACGGTGAGTACATCGTTCCAAAAACTCATTATGCCTTTCAACAACTGGTCCTTTTTGGAGGGTTTCGCCACTTTCCGGATATGGTCCTTCAGCTGATGCCAGACCATTTCGATCGGATTGAAGTCTGGCGATCTGTCATTGGAAAAAAAAGGACAATTAGTTTAAGAGATACAGTACACAGTAAAAACAGTGGGGGAAAAAATGAGACACGGTCTACTGCACTTACTCCGCTGGCATCTTTACCCAGTTGATACCGTGCTCAAGGATATGCGCTGTTGACGGGGTGTGCTTCGGATCGTTGTCCTGGTAGAAGCGGTGATCATTGGGGAACTCACGTGTGATGTATTGCATCTCAGGGACAATGTTGTCTTGGAAGAAAGCTTTATTCATTATTCCTGTAATGACAAGGAATAAATAATTTTAGCGGTACAGTACAGTTTCTTAAACAACACTTTTACCTCCTGTACTGTCCAGTACTAACCTCACACGTCCATATTTCCATCCAATGCTGCGTCTCATCTTCTTTATGCTGCTCTCGGATACAATCAGATTGTGCTTTTCCTGCAGAGTGTTTTTGACCCTTAATGCACTCTTCTCATCATTTTCCTCACTTATTTTGTCCACCAGAAGAGTTGTCTCCCTACAATGTAAAGAACATATATTGTTTTATTAATATGCAGCAATATAAAATTTATATATTAATATAAATATACAAAATATATATACTGTTATTATATAAATATAAATATACAAAATATATACTGTATACTGCACTGATATAAATATAAATATACAAAATATATGCACTATCTCAGGGACAATGTTGTCTTGGAAGAAAGCTTTATTCATTATTCCTATAGCAAGAAAAGAAAAGTCCTCAAAAAATTGCACAATAGTACAGTACAGTGCATACAGTAAGGTTACACTAGTAAAGTACAGTGCATAAGGCTACTGCTGCGGCAGCTTTTATTCTAACAAATCGCCGGTTTTCCCCTGGCTTTTTCCTGGAATGCGACGCTCTTCACCTGACGAATGACACGTTCATTTTGCGTTCCCAGCCACGGGTCATGCGCGGCTGACGCACTGTTGATGCGTTTATTGAGAATGGTTCGGATTTAATAGGTTGCAATTCTTCGCGTGTCCGCCAGATGGCAGATATTCATGAATTGTAATGCGCATGCGCTTCAGTAATGTGTCGACTTGCAGGTGTTTCGTTTAAAAAAGATACCACAGTGTGCTATTGTAACTTGGCCTTGAGACTGAAGGAAAAGGTTGCAAATGCATGTATACTTTAAATATGCAAATTTACAATTACTGCTCGTGCACACACAGACTGTGTACTGACGTAGGTTGAACCGCGAAGGTATTAGTCTTCCAAGACAACAGCTCGCAAACGCCCCCTGAGTTTTTACACAGCATTGCAGTATTGCAGACAGCGAGAATAAAATGCTAATATCACGAGCGCGAAATTAACGCAGTTCACTCCGGGCGAAAACGACACAAAACCGCACATAACCGGGATAATCTGAAAATCGCGGATCTAGCCGATTTAGACTAAAGGCGGACGCCACTGTACGTGGTCGTTTTTCCATTGGTGCTCCAATTGACATAAATAGATATATAAATATATAATATTGTATGTCTGAGTTTTGAGCTTTCTAACATTGTGTATGCCCCTCCTCCTTAGCTTAAGCTCACGCATTCCACTGCTATATAATCAACAGGTCCGAGTACAAACATGTGAATGTAGTATTATATTGAGAGATTTCTTCCCCCAGGAGAAAAGTGGGGATGACCTTTGCTCTAGCAATAAGCTAGGAAGTATATATTTTGTTGTACTTTATGTTTTAATATTTTTTTTTAATCACTATATTTACTAAGGCAATCCTGTTTTTTAACTAGTTTTAAACAGTACTGTAGCTCATATAGTACTCCTCAATGTTAACCTCTTAAGCACCGCATACATGCCACATATACAGCTATACTGTATTATTGTTTGGTTTCCTCTTTTTTCTATCCAGTGGAGGAGATACAAGGAACACAGTATAAAGTTGATAGTGTAGGACCTGCTGTGATGGGTCACCGTGACGTGGTTGCAGTCTTGAAATGTCTTTGCCAAAAGATTGACCTTAATGACCCAATGTTATTAGAAGAATAAGATATAGAAAAAAACATATTGTAGTC
This sequence comes from Ascaphus truei, assembly GCA_036426205.1. NCBI lineage: Eukaryota > Metazoa > Chordata > Amphibia > Anura > Ascaphidae > Ascaphus > Ascaphus truei. The sequence goes on from WSYH01008252.1 coordinate 7,470, forward strand.
CCACCAACAATACCTCATACACATCAATGTTGAATGGGGATATTTATCAAGGGTTATAATAGACATTATGAAGATAAGCTGATGTGAAATTATTTTGAATAAATCGGTATGCATCAATGTTTCAAGGTTTCGTCGCCTACAATTTGCTCCATTTGTATAAGTTAACGATTTCGGGATTTTTTTTTTTTTAGTAAATAGGAGTGTTTTTTTGTGGCATGCCTGTATGGAAGCTTCAATCTGTACAGTACATACTGTCATTGTCCTTTTATTTCATTGCCTCATTTAAATCAGAAGGACTCTGAATGAATACATGTGAATGTAATTCAAATGAACAGTGTAAAAAAAAATGTATGCAAAACAGCATGGTAGTTAATTAAAGAGTATCATAAGAAATGTAGCATTTTCATGATTGTATTTAAGCCTCCTGCTCCTTCAGAGATAGGTGTTTTTATTGCAGTGATTGTTGTAACATTTCTGCATTTCCTTTTGCAGACCACAATTGCTGCCCTTTTTAGACTTGGGCCTGTATAGAGGGTAGTAGAGTATCACAAGAGCACAGTTATAACATTGTGCACCTATTTATCATGTCACACAAATGACAATTTTGCTTTTAATTTGATACATTTTCCATGTGTCTATCATAGTCAGGGTACTGTAGTAATGAAAATGTTTGGGAGTAAATGTAACTCTATCATTAAAACCTGCTATATTTTTCGCCATTCTCTTTCATTTAAGTAGTATCAAAAAAGTCTCCCAGATTAAAGATATTCTAAATTCTTATGCCTAGATTTGACAAAAGTTGATACATTATATATTGTTATTATCAGTGTTTAACGCCAACGTAATTTTTTGGACCTATTCACTAAATTGTCAATGTAAATCAGTGATAAAGAGCATTCTGCAGCTCAGATGTTCTTTTCAAGGAGTATGCAAAAGTGTCATTAATTCTTAATTATTCATATGCAACTCGCTAATGTCAGAAAGTTGCCAATATTGTGCTGATTTTTATCAACCGAGGGAAGACCAGACGGGGGAAGAAGCCGAACTGGGCAGGCGAGGAGAAAGAGAGAGAGAGAGAGAGAGAGAGAGAGAGAGAGAGCGATGAGAGAGAGAGAGAGGATATATATATATATATCTATATATATATAATAGATAGATATCATTGGCACGAGAGCCTTTAAACCAACCAAGAATAGGTGATAAAAGAACATTAAACATTTTACAATATATTATATTTTAACCCCTTAGTAGCCCAAGTGGCTAGCTAGTAATAGTAGGGCATTGGTTAGTTGGCCACTAAAGTCTTATATCAAAATAAATATATTCCTACCACTACCACTACTAGTTCTTGCATAGCATAAAAGCTCGTATTTATTGGCAATATCTTACCAACTCATATTGCATGCAAGGGGGTAACCCCTCTTCCAGTACACCTACCCCCATTACTAACCCCCACCAACAAAACATATCTAAAAACCTCCCATATAAAGGCAAAAATCCAACATGACTTAAAAAATATACATAAATTACAATATACATTAAGTCATCATTAACCCCTAAATTGCCAGTGAGTCTGACTAGGTCCTCTCATGGAGACTCTAGGTTGCCTCTTTGGCACTCAAGGGATACATGGGGAAAAAAGACCTCTTCCTCATCCATGCAGAGGTCCTCCAAAGTGTGCATGCTCAAAGACCCACTGGAATTAATCCAGTTTTGTAATAGAATGGACCAATGTCCAACCATAAATAAAGAATGCATAAAATAATCTTGATGGCCCAAAAAGGGGGGAAAAAAATGTTCTCAGCTAAAATAATATCCGAGGCTTAAAAATGCAGCTAATATGGGGCCTAATGAGCTATAGCAATTGATGTAGTGCTTTTATTTATTATCTTATATGGAAAACAAATTCCACCAATATCTAACTTTATCGGAGAAAAATTATCAGGTAGTAAATAAAACTTTACAGTGCCGGAAGTCTGAATGTACCCAAGTGACGAGAAACAAGGAAAGAATCCCACAAGATGCACTCACTGGGGGTAGACCCCCGAAGAAGTTCCATAGTCAGGAACGAAACACGTGTCGGGTGAGACATCCCGTGTGACGTCAGCAGCACGACCAACTAGGTAGTCGTGTGGTCAGTCCGGTTTACAGCGTGGAGAGCGTTTAGCTAATAATGATGTGGGCCAGTTGTGGATCCCACTAGCTAGGACTGCTTTCATGTTCATTTGACTAGAAATCCCTGCACTCGGGGATTCAGGTACTCCTCCGACATACATTTTGCAGCCTGGGGGCTGAATGATTTACAGCCTCTGACTCCGGAAAGCTGCTAAACGATCACTACTGCCTGTCTGGTATCTATGGCCAAGTAGGTTAACTGTTTAACCCCTGGCACTTTTTGATACACACTCTGGGCTATCGGGAGTAAATGAATCACTGCCTCTGACTCCAGAAGGCTGCCTAAGCGATCACTACAGTTTGTTTAGCATCCATTATTTAGTGGGACAATCGATTAACCCCTTGTATACCCACATGCAGCAGAGCACAAAGCCGTTTCATGAGCAAACACTTGTCATTACCTGTATAGCAACACCATAACTACAGTGTAATCAGGGATAATAATATATGAACATGTGCTTGGTGTTTGATATTCATGGTCAAATGGGACAGTTGTTTAACCCTTGGCACTATTTGTTATGCACCCTGAGTTATGGGGAGTGAATGACTCACTACCTATGACTTTGAAAGGTTGCTAAACGACTATTACTGTTTGTTTAAACATTCATGACCAACAGGGACAATCGTTTAGCCCGTCTATACCCACATGCAGCAGAGCAGAACACCCTTCTATGAGCAGACACTTGGTACTATTTGTACACCAACACTGCAGGGTAATTAGGAATAGCAGTACATAAACATTGTGCCTGGTACATTTACCCCAAATATGACCTTATGTTACTGTGACTATTGTTGGAGTTATATATATGACCAACTGGTCACCTTCTATATTATCATTAACACCACCAGGCTATGAACTAGTCATTAGTCCTTATCCTGGATCACTCATATAGTGTTTATACCCAGGCATAGACTTACATTAAGCATTCCATACTCCGCTGTGCCTAACATGCGCTCAGATACCAGGTTTTAATTAGATTGTTTTTCTTGTTATCATTAATAAAATGTATTTATTTTCAGCTCTACCCCCAGTGAGTGCATCTTGTGGGATTCTTTCCTTGTTTCTCAGTACATATCTTTATCCCTGATAGCACCCTTTCCAGTCTCTACCCTCATATCCCAGTGGCTGAGCGGGTTTACTCCACATCTTTTCCCCCCCTCCCCTATTACTGTACCCAAGTGACACCAGACATCCGAGATTTGTGGCTATGTGATTGCTTTGGTAACAATTACATAGCTCCGATTGTCTGCCCATCTACCGATGGTGAAAATGGAAGTGGAGTACCCTCCACTTTTTGTTTTAATCAGGCTCACTAATCATATGGAGCGGTGAGCCCGATCATCCCCTAGAAAATGAACAAAACCCAGTTACCTCATACTGAGCATGTCAATAGGGCCCCTGTGTGCCTGGGCTCATGATGAAGCCATTAATATTATTTGTTGATTTACCATATGGCCATCTAATATTTGTTATGCCATTGTGACAGATCCTATATAAGGGTTGTGCCCTCACAGAACACTTTCATTGATGGAGGAAAGAGAACGCCTAAGGAAGGCTCATGAAAAGAAAAAAGAAAATATAGAACAAACGATTAAAGTATTTACCCCATTTTAAGATAGGATGACTCTTCAATCAACAGAGAATCATTGAGGATGGGTCATCAAAGTACATTGATGACTTTGGATTGCTGAAGATTGAAGAAAGAGGAGTGGGCACTTTGGACAGTAGAGGATCTGCCCAGAAGTCAGGAGCACCACTATTTAAAGTATTGTCTATTTATGTATCAATTTGGTTTGCTGTAGGACATTGGGCCATAGCTTAGGTCGCATTTAGACCTTCTTTCATGTTTTTTTCCCTTTGGGATCTAAAGTGGATTAACCAAGAGGATACTTTTTTATGGTTGGGCATCAGCCCATAAAATTACAAAATTAGCGTAGTTTCAAGAGGCCTTGGACGACATCAACATGGATGGGGTAAATGGTCTTTCTTTCCATTAACCCATTGAGTACCAATAAGTCTCCCTCGTCTCTCCTTGAGAGGGCCTAGGTAGCCTCTCTGGCTCACAAGGGGTTAATTATCAGTTGATGTATATTGTAAAATATTTATTGAGAATTTGTTTAAGTCATGAACAGTATGAGGGAAGAGATCCATGGTGGGTGTTATGTCTTATTAGCGGCCTCTTTGATATGCTAAAGGTTAGATAGTATAGTGGTGTTTGTGTAGTATTTACCTCTATGTTGCCTGAATGCCTTCTTTTACTGTGAATAGAAATCCCCTCATGTATCAATGGGGTTAAATACTTTTAAGATAATGTAATGAATTGTATGATTTGTATGGTAGAAGTATTGTATTTGCCTGTGGATATTTGACTTAATTAGAAAATTGAGAAAGTGATTATCGGGTTCTCCTGCATTACCGCTAACAATGTCATGTAGAAACGAGTTGAGCATGTTTAATATGCATATATAATTCTTCGTGTACTGCAATTAATCTGAAAAAATATCCCACGTTATTATTTTATTATAACTTGAAAATTTATTGCCAATTTAACGAACCTTAGTGAATTCCCCTGCCGCAGATTATATCATTAGATATGATTCGAATGCTTCAAAAATATAAATAAAAACTAGACACATTGATAAAGAGGTCACAAAGTCTTTAGAAGCCAATGTGGGAAACCTACTGTATGTGAAATTTATCACCACTCAGCTGACTATTATTGACAATAACACCATTTTTTTCACTCTCCTGTTGTTCTTGAGAAAGGAAAATACAACAGAAAGAGGAAGTTGTACATTTAATTTAATAAAAGTGTGTGTGTGGGGGGGGGGAAGGGAGGTGGGGGGGGGCACTACTGCTTAAATATACACCTGCGAAGTAGTACAAGTAAGAAAGAAGAAGAACATTTTACTAATGCGCAGGAAATTAAACCATGTTATGTTCCTCTCTAGATTGAGCCAATATGACATAACTGTGGATTTTAAAATGTTGGTTAACCTTTTGTTGTCAGAGGAGTTACATGGACACCAATGTGCAATGACCACACAACCATTTAGCATAGACAGAGTTGTGATGCACTCAATGAACAAAAGAAAAAACACTGTATATGCCATTATAGGGCCCTTTTTTAATAATATGTTATTGTAAGGAAGTGAACGGGTTAACTCCCTCGCTCTACTAGAATCTGGAGACCACTCACTAGCTGTCAGTTCTGCTAGGGTCTTTACAGTCAACACCTGATTTAAGCAGGGTTTAAAAGGCAGGCAGCTACTCCCTGTCAGTGTTCCAAAACCAGCAGGAGAGCAGGTGCCCAGAAGGATTGTCTGGGATTCACACTCAGCTCCTGCAGGAACCCAGGCTTCTTGTTCCAAGTGGATTTGCCTGGGAACAGCAGGAACTTAAAACCCAGCATTACACACTTCTACAAGCCTGCTGCAAAGATGCAAGTCTCCAGAACCTGCAAGGACACAGGTTCACGTTCCCAGAGGGATTTGCCTGGGAACAGCTGCGACTCTTCTTTTATGTTCACAGTGTGGATATTAAAAGACTGTTTATGTTGTGCTGCACTGCTTATCTAAGTGCCCTGATAAGTTGTGTTTCCCAGTCCCGGAAATAAAGTCCTTTATTGTGGCGAGAAACTACTGTGTGAACGCTTCACTGACCCTACCTACAAGGCCAAACCATCACAGTTACCCATTAAAGTTGTTGATCATTTCAGTGTTCCTCTGCAGCTTACTTAAAGCAGTGATATTTGCCAAACAATTGTTATCTTAAAGTTGATATTTATATATTTGTACTATTTATCTTTCTGACAAATACCTTAAATATGTTTTCTAGTGTTGTGTTTGTATGACCTTGGTTGTATACTGAATGCAGGGGTTCCTTAAATTGATTTACTACAATCAAACATACCGTTAAAGACCTGGTTGCAATGTTGAAGCTATTACAGTTACCTATTAAAGTTGTTGATCCCTTCAGTGTTCCTCTGCAGCTTACTTAAAGCAGTGATATACAGTAGGAGATAAAAATGATGAGGCTTCTGCATACTGCCTGCTGTGATATGCTGGATGAAGTCTGAATTTTTTTTCCCTACACTATAATATTAACAATATACAGTATGTTTCATAAATTAATGTATACCGAATTAATGTAAATTAATGTATATGTTTCATATATTAATGTATACATATATTAATGTATATAATTTCATATATATATAATGTAATAAAAAAAATGTTTAACAGGTCCATAAAACCTCATCATCCTGTGTCATACAGCAGTTATACTGCACACACGGACTGACAATTCTGTGTGATATGCAAATGAGACAAAGCCCCCGCAAAACGACATATTCATGACTATTCAGATTACATATCACCCAGAAAGTCACAGCCAAAAATCTCCACTGCCCAAGTTGGGTGCATTTTTCTGAAAAGGAAGACAGAGAGAGAAAAATGAATTTAGTAGTAGGACCACATTTCACAGATATAAATCATCCTCGGGTAGCTTTCCAGCTAACGTTCTTCTCACCATTCAGGGTACTGTTTAATCTGTTTGGGCCTAGCCTTATTTTTTTCTCTTTATCTATCTTGGACAAATTTGCCTACCTTGGGGAAGTAACATTTCTGACTCACTTTCCGTGTGATTACATCATATAAGCCCTAATCAGGTGAAAAGTGTAAACCAATAAAATAGGAAATCTTGCAATTTTTTTTTTTACTAGATTGTTATCACCACGAATTTTCAGGCAATTATGAATTGGCAATATTGGTGTTTGATAAATGGGCTCCTAAATGTGTCACTTGTTAGCTTCAAGCAAATACATTTTAAATATGGATGTTTCCCTAGAGCGTTTTCCAGCAGTATTCACCAGCACCAGCTTTAGAATGCAGAATATGTAATCAATCTAAGAAACAGCTGTATGTGACCCATGTTCAGTACACCGGTAAGCTGCTTTCCTTTGCTGGATAATAGTTTATCTCTATTCTGATGAATGGTACTAACATATTTTTCAGCACATCCTGTATAAGTGCCTTCACAGCATATTAAAATAGGGAATCTGATGGGGGTTTCTGATTTTATATTTCCTTAAACGAATTTGCTGTGTTATGTAGAAAACAAAAGCTCCATAGAAACATTAGCGTTAAAAATATATAGAACAGGAAGATGAATCGCCTTAGTATGTGACTTCATATTCATATCTTACGGTGAGTAAAGGATAGTCCAAAGTTGTGGTCAAACAGTTATCAAATATTTCATTACAGTATATACATGCACCACAAGGAAAAAAGGAGTCCTCCGGTGCGTGGTTATACTCGTGGTTCCCAAGACACGTAGGGAGAAAATAACAAACCACAGAAAAGGGGTGGTTAAAGTGGAATTAATATGCAGCCTAATGTTGATTGGTATTAGACAGAAAAACACTTACATAAACTGCAGATCCTTGAAAAAGGAGATTCTTCTTACATGTGCCTCAAAACATAAAGGAGAAGGATATAGTGTAAAAATGTTTAATGAAGAATGCTCACTCACAAACGACTATAGGCATATGGCATTGAAAGGATTTTCACTCTGGACTCCACAAGCCTCTCCCTTGTATCTCAAGGCGTCGTTGCGGCGTCTGTCTTTTTAAAAAATATTTCTTTTATATTTTTCTATACGGTATTGAACCATGGGGTTTTTGTAGGTGAACCCCATTATTTTCACCTTCAGGGACACCCTGTTAATGGAGATATAGACCTCCATAGGTGGTGCTGGGGTTTAAAGTTCCCTCACAATGCCACATGGGCTCAGCTGGAGTGGCTACTGGCACCACATATGGAGGTTTGAATCTCCAGAAGCAGGGGGTCCCTGAAGTTGAAATTAATGGGGTTCACCTTCGGAGAACCCCTTCTTCAATACAGTATAGAAAAGGGGAGAGAGACTGATGGGAGAAGAGAGACAGAGACTGGGGGACAGAGAGAGACAGACACTGGGGGAGAGAGAGAGACACTAGAAGGCGAAAGAGAGAGAAACACTGGGAGGGGAGGGAAGAATGGGGGGACAGTGGGGGGAGGGGGATATAGACAATTGGGGATGAAAAGAGAAAGAGAGCGAGACACTAAGGCGAGGAAGAGAGAGTCACTGGGGAGGGAGAGACTGGGGAAAAGAGACGGACAGACACTGGGGGGATTAAGAGAGACTTGGGGAGAGAAAGACTGGGGGGGACAGAGAGAGACACTTGCAGGAAAGAGGGAGATACACTTGGGGGAGGGAGAGAGATACTGAGGGAGAGACTGGGGAGAAGGGGAAGATATAATAGGGGAGGAGAGAGACTGGGAGAGGGTGGGGGAGCGGAGAGAGTGAGACTGGGGAGAGTTAAAGAGACTGAGGGGAGGGGAGAGAGAGGCTGGAGAGAGACACTGGGGAGAAGGGGAGAGATAAAGAGACGGTGGGTTCTGTTGGTGCTACTACTACAGCGTAGTACTCAAAGTCACAGCAAGTATAAGCAGAAGGATAATAATGACACTGTTACTGAATCACAATTGCACCTCAAAAGGCCCACTTCCCCTGCCCATCCCCCCCTCTGTCTCGTAGACAATGAACTTCCAGTTAAGAAGAGATGTAGAAAGGGAACTGAGAAAGTTTAAGTCAGCCAGCTATGGCCCTAGCTAGCACTTCTGAAACTGAGAAGGATAATATGTGGTAGCATCATATTGAGAATGTTAATAAAACAATCAGTTATCTGTTTGACTGATATTTGATTGTGACTAGGCTGACTTAAAATTTGACTTAAAATTGTTGGTTGTACTGTTTTCCTTTCCTTTTTTCTTTTAATTTGATTTTCTTCCCTTTATAATTTCTTTAATCATGTATTTTTTCCCCATTTTTTATTGTCCCTGGTTGGGATGTCACTCCTACGACCGCTTCCTTAAGTTTATTATCACAGCCAATTGCATCATTGAAATGGATCGGCTTGGTTTTGGTACTGTAGGCTGATCATTGGAGCCACATGTGCCTCCTTTTCTCTGATTCAGGCTGCAGATGTTATGCATTCGTGCCCGGCCCCTTTCAAGGACATGCGCAGAAGGAAACATGTATATAAATTATGTTTGTGATACATATAATTCACTCTTTAATAAACCCAGCACAAAATGTATTGTAGAGATCCTTTGCAGTCCTCTGTTTTTATTCCATGTGCCAATATAGATTTGTTTCTAGAATGTTTTTCTCACCAGCCCATCCTTCCTTTCTTGCAGCGGTGCACCACCATTCCTGTTTTTTTTAGGTTTAGGGAAAAGCCAGGTCCGCAGCCACAACCACCACTTACACCAACACCAGCTTCCGCATGGCCTGTTACTGCTGCCAACAACAAGCCCACTATTAAGTAATTTACAAAAGGCACATCCTTCTTTTCACAGTTCAAAAAGGAATTACTGCCGACCAAGTTCTGATGACACTGATGTTACTAGATTCTGAAGAGCTGTTAAAAGAGTCAGATATTGAAGAGGAAGAGTCACAATCTTGATGACTTTGAGGAGCAGTGGGGGGTGGACTTGATGAGTCATCTGTTCAAATATCACTTGTTGAGAATATGTATATACAATTCTAATAAAGTTGAAAAAATAAATCGGTTTAAAAAGACAATTTTCAAGAGCCATAACTATCAAGTAACGCTCTTAATCAATTAGAAATATCACTGAACAAAGTCCCACAGTAGAAAGGGATTAAAGATACCATAATAAGTGTCATCTTAAAAGGCTCAAACCTCTATTTTCTGTTCATCACCAGTAATCCCAGCTGTTTTTAGGGAGGTATACAGCCAAGGAGATATGCAAGTCCTCGTATACTCCCTCACACAATCCTCTACCTTGTAGTCATTTATGTTATGGAGGTATGAACCGCTGTTCTCTCTGTTCCATTTCAAAACCAGATCGGGACATTGGCATGCGCTGCCTGCCACTCTGTAGACACCGTAGGGTTGGGAAAGGAGCTGTCTACTCATGATGGCCGGGGGTCTGGAGAAGTATTACTAAAGTATCGACTTTACATTTGCGCATCGTATCTCTAGGACAACAGGGGGAGGGGGGGGGGCAGATTAGGGGTCTCTTGTGATACTGGCTCATAGGCACCACTGGCACCTGCAGTGAGGTGAGATAGGTGAGTGTTTGGGTATTTATATTGCCTTGTTTCTATTGTTGTTTAGCCCTCACCGTGATAAAGACTGCGTCGAAGTTGTAACGTTGGTTGTCTCTTGCTATAATGAATTGCAATAATTTGCTTAAGTTCATGTGCCTGGATACCTGCTTTTCATGATCTTTTGGGGAAACTATAGGATTTTCTCTATCTCCAAGCGCAGCAGCTAATTGCTTAATAATTGCTTAATTGCTTTAAAGCTTAATCTTTAAAGATTAATGAGAAATGTCCCAGTAATATCCTACCTTGTGTGAAGTATTACTTCCTCTCAGTCTACTTGTGCCTAGTAAACACTGTGCATGCTCAGGAGCTAGTGTAGGCTGCAAAGGTTCAAATTAAAATGCGTTTCACCAAGAAATTGGCTCTCTCGGTGGTATGTTATGTCCTCAAATGGCATCACTTTCATTTCCCCTAATTTGCCTTCTGATAGGTCAAATATTTAATAGAATCTCAGACCTACTTTCAAAACATATGCAAATAGATTTATACAGATATTTGAGGCAATTGGAGAATATTCACAAAACTATCAATGGGAATTCAGCTATAAACATTATCTAGTTGCTAATCAAACATATTTCAAAATCCAAAACATTAAAATATTTCATTTCATAAAAGGAACTATATTTCCCATGACCTGAAAAAGTCCTATAGGATATGTAGATTGTTTAATTCCAATTATATAGATATTATTTAATTGTTCATTGCTTTGAGATTCTTATTACTTATAAAATGAATTTAAAACGTATTTAAAAAACTGTATAAGATCTATTTAAAATAGAATTAAGGAGAACTATAATTTCATATAATGAATATATGATATAAATGGACAGAATATCACTGTAATGAATAGAATTAAAATATAAGAAGGCACAATTGGTTAGCGTCTCCCTATATAAGGTATTTAAAGGATAGACTATAATAAAAAATATAACAATTCTGAATGAATTGTATCAATTGCAATAATTGTGTTCCTTTTTTAAATGACATCTAGATGAAAGATGATAAAGCATCTTGCATAATAGAAGCACTCTTCTGATATACATTGGTAGACATACAGTAGTGGCAGCTTTTATTTGAACACTTCCCGCACAGCTGGATGCGTGCGGGAAGCGTGGAGACGCGGCGCGTTGCGGCGCACTGTGACGTCACAGTGACGTACGCGCCCGGCTTCCCCGGCTTCTCCGGGCTTCCCGGACACCCCTGGAGTTTAAAGTGAGGTAAGCGGGGGTGCGGGGAAGCAGAGGGGCAGAGCAGGAGCTGGGTTCGGGGTTGGGAAGGGGGGTAAAATGCACACCGAAGTGGAGGGGGGGTGCGTGTAGGAAACGCGGCGGCGCGCGGTCTTGACTGGCGGCAGCCGGAGTAGATCCCGGCATGCCGCCGGCATTAGTTCAAATAAAAGCTGCCGCTACTGTATACAGTTGTGTGAAAAAGAAAATACAGTTGTGTGAAAAAGAAAGTACACCCTCTTGTACACCCTCTTTGAATCTCATGGTTTTACATATCAGGACATAATAACAATCATCTGTTCCTTAGCAGGTTTAAAATTAGGTAAATACAACCTCAGATGAACAACAACACATGACAAATTACACCGTGTCATGATTTATTTAACAAAAATAAAGCCAAAATGGAGAAGCTACTTGTGAAAAACTAAGTACACCCTTACTGCTTCCATAGGAATTAAGATGCTAAGTAGCAGACAGGTGCTGCTAATCAAATGCCCTTGATTAATTGATCATCAGCAAGTGTGACCACCCCTATAAAAGCCGAAGTTTTAGCAGTTTGCTTGTCTGGAGCATACAGGTGTGTGTTAACACAATGCCAAGGAGGAAAGACATCAGCAATGATTTAGAGAAGCAATTGTTGCTGCCCATCAATCTGGGAAGGGTTATAACACCATTTCCAAACAATTTAATGTCCATCATTCTACAGTGAGAAAGATTATTCAAAAGTGGAAAACATTCAAGACAATTGCCAATCTTCCCAGGAGTGGACGTCCCAGTAAATTCACCCCAAGGTCAGACGTGCAATGCTTAGAGAAATTGCAATAAAAACAAGAGTTACATCTTAGACTCTACAGGCCTCAGTTAGCATGTTAAATGTTAAAGTTCATGACAGTACAATTAGAAAAAGACTGAACAAGTATGGTTTGTTTGGAAGGGTTGCCAGGAGAAAGCCTCTTCTCTATAAAAAGAACATGGCAGCACGGCTTAGGTTTGCAAAGTTACATCTGAACAAACCACAAGACTTCTAGAACAATGTCCTTTAAACAGACGAGACCAAAGGGGACATGTTTGGCCATAATGCACAGCGCCACGTTTAGCGAAAACCAAACACAGCATATCAGCACAAACACCTCATACCAACTATCAAGCACGGTGGTGGAGAGGTGATGATTTGGACTTATTTTGCAGCCACAGGACCTGGGAACCATGCAGTCATTGAGTCGACAATGAACTCCTCTGTATACCAAAGTATTCTACAGTCAAATGTGAGGCCATCTGTCCGACAGCTAAAGCTTGGCCGAAATTGGGTCATGCAACAGGACTGTGCATAAACAAATGCCCACAAACCTCAATGAACTGAAGCAACGTTGTAAAGAAGAGTGGGCACAATTCCTCCACAACGATGTGAGTGACTGATAAATTGATACAGAAAACGATTACTTCAAGTTATTGCTGCTAAAGGTAGTTCTACAAGCTATTGAATCATAAGGTGTACTTGGTTTTTCACACATGGCTTCTCCATTTTGGCTTTATTTTTGTTAAATAAATCATGACACGGTGTAATATGTCATGTTGCTGTTCATCTGAAGTTGTATTTACCTAATTTTAAGACCTGCTAAGGAACACATGATTGTTATTATGTCCTGAGATGTAAAACCATAGAATTCAAAGAGGGTTTACTTTCTTTTTAATACCACTGTAGATGATATTATCCTTCTGTGGAATGAAGTAGAGCAATGCTTACTGAATTTATGACATTACTGAACTAAAATGATCATAATCTAAAACTAACCTCCGAAGTGAGTGAGACTCAAATAAATTTTCTGGATCTCACAATCAGGAAAACAGAAGATGGTCATTTAAGCACTACAAACTACTCCAAACTTACAGAAACAAATAGCTATCTACAATTTGATAGCCACCATCCTGTAGCGCTAAAGCAGGGGATTCCCATTAGCCAATTCCTGTGTATCAGACAAAACTGCTCAGACTTTGATGAATTTGAAAATCAAGCAGAGATAATGAAGAGCAATTTCGCTGATCGTAGGTATAGCATTATGGGTAAAGACAGCCTACCATAGGGCCCTAACAACATCTAGGGCCTCCCTCCTGACCGAATCTGACAGAACGTGGCACTTTCAGGGATCTCAACTGACATAGTAGTTTGTAGCAAGAAAAACACCTCTATCTTTTTCATTGCAGCCTTTATAGTATTGACATGAGGATACTCACACTCACGGGTTCTCTGTCTCTAGGCATATCAAAAGTTATATTGGTCCCTTTGTTTTTTGGACTGAGATTGTGACTTCTATGTATAGTGATTACACCTATGCTGCTATTAAAATGCAATTGGTCATTTTGTGGTTTGACAATCTACATAATTTAATATCTGTGACCTGTGATTTGGCTGAGAACCACAGTTCTTGGACATACTGTACAGTATGTTCCTGCATATGAATGAGCTCAAATTATGCGCCTTGAACGTGAAGTAACCTTAGAGCAGTATAGGTCCTAGTATATACTTAATGAAGGTTTTATTTGTTACATCAATGCCATAGTTTATGGCTGTATTTTTGATATGACAACGAGTCTAAACTGTGAACTTTCAACGTGGTACTAGGTGGAATAATAAGCTGATATTCAGGAGTACGACTGACTGTATAAACAACATCACTATACATAATGCAGCCTAATTAGACACCTTAAGGGTTAATTCGATCCGAATAGCGTGAGCTAATCTAGCGATTAATTAGGCACCCCAGCATTTACTAGGATGTGTAACGCAGAAATACCCATACACTAGGGTTTCATCTGCCATAACAGAGGTCTAAGTCTAACTGCAACGTTAGTGTCTTTTAGTCAGTTACATCTCATGATTTAGCTAAAATTTGTATCACTTGTTCCCTTTAATTCTCATGGACATTTAAATGTGCCTACTGTACTATATTTGCTAGCTGATTTATAACCCTCACTGTGATTTTGTTTTCAGACAGGTTTATTGATTTCATACCCAGATCTGATTTTTTACATTTATATATTATACTTCGATTAATACGTTTGATTCTATTGTCTATCTTATTTTAGAATTTAGTTATAATAAAGTTAAGTTTTAATAACTTACATGTACTTATTTACTCTGGTGCGCCACAGAGGGAGCTTTCTCTCAAGTGCCTAGTTACACTTACTCTCCACTTACATATATATATCAACATATATGTATATGCATACAATTATACACTTTATCATTTATTTATTTTTCAACTAAATTTTATTTTCATTTTACACATCATGAACAAAGGTCTGAACAACATTTGAAATACATGTACATATCATTTGCAACTTAAGAGTCTGGGGTAGATGGAACATAAAAAATTAATAAAAATGGCAAAACAGAAGGGAGGAGGAGTGAGTGGGGGGTACTCTCTGTTTCAGCCTTAACGTTGTGTAGTTTGAAACCCTACTCTCTCTCTCTCTCTCTGTGTCTGTCTTTATATCTCGTTGTCTCTTCTTAGTGCGGTCCAATGTCTATCCCCACGAGGGCAGGTCTTAGTCTCTCTAGATCCTGAATCCAGATACTAAACCCCGCTGAACGAGAATGCACCTATTCCTATCAATGCAATATTGTGGCCATGCTCACCCCTGAGATGTCCGAATGTGCTAACCATGGTAGCCAAACTTTTTTGAATTTAGTGCCTGTATCATTTACCAGGCGTGTGAGCTTCTCCATCTGACAGACAGATCACATTTTATTCCTGATTTTGGATAATGATGGAGATTCCTTCTGTTTCCATAATGCTGTGATCTCACACCTCGTTGCTGTTGCACAGTGAGCGATAAGTTTATTTTCATCTCTGGATAGCTCTTGCGCTGGTCTGTTCAAAAGGAGCAGCCAGAGTCCAGTGGAATTTCGAGGTCCAATATACTCTGTAGCCAGTCCCGAATTCCCACCCAAGTGGGGGATATTTGAGGGCAAGACAACAGCATGTGCAACAGGTCCTTTTGCTCTCCACATTGTTTAGGACACAAAGGGTAGTAGCCTTCTACAAATTTTGACCATTTTAATGGGGTGAGGTACCACCTCATCACTTTATATGCATTCTCCTTCGGTGAGGTACAATAAATGCAAGACAAATTTCATCCTACTCCTCCTTCTAATGTTTCCCCTAACTCTGCCTCCCATTGAGATTTAAATGGTAGCTTCTGAGCATATCCTGTACCGAAAACAGATCACTTCCCTATATATTTGAGATGTCAGTCCATGTTTATCGGTCTTAAATAAGCAGAGTTATTCAATTACATGTGGGTACAGGGCGGGGGGAGAGGGGAACCGCCTGACAGCCACCCTGGTCAGGTGGTCCACTAGCCATAGGCAGAGGGGTCTCATGACCTGGGGGGGGGGGGGCTGGCATTCCCCTCACTGGCCCACCCCCATATCTCCCTCCCCCGGTCAGGGGAGGAGTTTCCCCGGGGCCTATGTAAGGCCAGGCTGGCGGGCAGCGCAGCCTCTTTGTTGCCTGCCAGACGATTCCCACCCATCCCCTTAGGAGTGCAGGGCAATCATGTAACAACTGGCAGCAAAATGTTTGACAGTGCCATTGTATTCCCTGTAACATGGACATATGTAGTGTATGCAGTGTTAATGTCTCTTTGTTCTGTTGCAGTATGAAATGTTGAAAATGAAAGGAACGAGGTTCCGAGCAGGAGGGGCCGTTGACTCCTTTATCGCGGCGGCTCTTGGGGATAGGTTCTTGTTCTTGCCAGACTGGGAGCTGGGCCGTTTGAGCCCAGGGCGAGTACGAGTGGGCAAGGTCAGTTATCCATGAACTAGATAGCCCGCTCATGTAAAGGACACAAGGTCAGCGGTTCGAGGCCGGCTGACCGTCCCCTCCCTCTCCTGTCAAAAGAGCACTCGGGCAGGGAGTGGCATTTACCCCTCTTCGGTTTCTGTATAAATAAATAGCCGCGGCCATTTTACCTCCAGTTCCCGTTTCCTGTCTTTATTCGTACGTTACTAAAGGGTACAGGGCGGGGGGAGAGGGGAACCGTCTGGCAGTCTCCCTGGTCATGCTTGCCACAGCCACATTCTAATAAATAAATTAAATGTTTGCTGTGGCAAGAAATATTTTCTTTTATCCCAAATGTTTCCCCAATGTTTTGAGGTAAAATCTCTATATTTAGATAGTATTGAATTTTCACATCTACACGCACAACACTGTGTATATCGAAAGAAACCCTTAGAGCCTTTATTTAGTCAGCACATCTCTTTTGCCCTTTTCAAGAAGCTACTGTACGTACTAATTTTTGTTTAAGGTTCGGGGCTCTGAAAAACTTTACTTTGATAATTTCTGATATGATAGTTTGCACTAACTCGTCTCTTTTCAAAATGGGCCAATGCGTTTCTAACACTTTTCTTATTCCTGAAAATCCTACATTATAATTAGTTATAAAAGGGATACAATCATGAGTCTGGAAGGCATTTAGCATGTCCTGTTTTTTATATTGGATATGTTCCTTCCTATATATTCTAAAAATGCTATCTAATGCTCCTTTTACTATTCCTTTATTGTACCTTCTTTCTAAAAAAAATCAATTTCATATTTGATGCTTCTAAAATAAAATCTTGTTTCTCAGAATAATTTCATTTAAGGCACTGGAATTGGGCCTACGGAATATTATGGAGCGAATTTTTATGGTGATTTCAGTTCGTCAAGATGAGATTGAAATTTGGTCATTTTATCCATATGAGCAAAATGTATTCCCTCATTTAAAAAGTGATATATGTTGTTTCTCTAAATCAAAACTAAAATAAAAATCCCATTATTACTAACTAGTGTATCTATATTTTTGTGAAACTTGATTCCTCGTCTGCATCCTCTCTTAGTTCTTCTTCCCCTTTCTTCTTTGGGGAGTTGTTGGTTGGAAGGTGCCTCTCATTGAGAGAGTTGTTATTTGCTTTCTTCCATTCTTCTTGCTTCCATTCTCTTCTCACATACAGTATTAACAAGTTCAACTACCTCATTGTATGAAAGTAGGAATAGCTCTTGCAGCAACTAGCGAATAGTGTAATGAGGACTAATGTTGATTGCATGAGACAAAGACAATTGATGTAGCTACTACTGCAGTCAGTGATGAAATAAGTATTGCTTTGAATGGTGGTGAGCTGAATAATTATGAACATCGTGGTGTGGTTGCGGCCGGGCCCAGGTGCACTCCTGTATCTGGGAAGATTATCCCTGTCCTCTCATCTTGTGAATGGACTGCACAGAGTCTCCACCAGTCCTATGATGACCACACCAAAAAGGCCAGCATGCTGCCCAGCACATACACATACATTTGAACAATCATTCTTTTGGATTTCTGGCTGAGCATTTCTTAAGCAAAAGGGATCCATTCATGAATTGTCTCCATTGTGTAGGATTTAAGTGTAGAACCAGCACAGGATGAAGAAAAACCACCATTATACTCTAATCTGTATGCATGTATTCAGTTAATTGTACTGCTAGAAGGCATATTTCTAGTACAATTTAAGAATATTACTCCAGGAATTAATGAAAACGATCAGTAATCTCTTACATATTGGTATAATAATTTAAAATAATAACATTCCAATCGGAAGAAAGTTATTCTACCATAATATTTCTGTATTGACCAGGAGTAGAGGTATATTATATATCTATAGATAATAGGCAGATCTATATATCACATATACTATATATATCATACAATACCAGTAGTGAAGTGGTAAAGGGCAACAGCACTCAGCAATTCAAAATAAATAGTTGTATTAGTATAGAAATATACTTGCACATATCAACGTTTCGATCCCGGAGAGAGATCTTTATCAAGGGGGGTGCAAAGAACAAGTGAAACTCAGTGACATATATACCCTAAAGACATACCTATCAATTACAATCAGAAGTCAAAAATCGCGCGAAGAAACAGATGAGTACACAATTCCAGTCAAGTGAATCAACAGCTGTGCGAAGAGTCCCGCTATCACAATGACGGTCAACAGGCGCATGTGCACCACATATCTGAGTCAAAACAAATGAACCATGCTGTGTCCCCTGATTGCGTCCTGGCATGGCCACAGAAACCAAACCACACAAGTAAAGTACATGCAGGCGCACTGCCATATACCCAAATAATGGAGCCATAGTGAAACTAAGCCACAGTAGAGACAGCAGTGAGCGGGGGACACAGAGGGTGACTGACCCGAATACATTGCATAATGCAACAATAATAAACCCAAAGTGAGGGGCGTATATATATATATATATATATATAAAATGTATTTATTTATTTCTAAAATGTTTTACCAGGAAGTGATACATTGAGAGTTACCTCTTGTTCTCAAGTACTGTATGTCCTTGGCATAGAGTTAAGATGACAAATAATAGATGATTACAAATACAGTTACATAAGTGAACAGAGTATACATTATATACAAGACATGCACAATTAGAGATAATATAGATTATAGGCGTATGTAACAGTTACAGACCAGATTAAAATGTGAAACAGCTTTTTTATATATATACAGCTCAACCCCGTTATAGCGCGATCCTCGGGGGCCACCCGATCCGACCGCGCTATAACAGGGGTCGTGCTAATTTTTAAAAAAAATGGCCACTGCGCCCGATTGGGAGGACGGGGGAGGAGGGAAGAGAGGGGAAGAGGTGGAGTGAGGCTCCGGCAGCCCTACACATTCCTGTATTTCTTCCAGCATTCCCCTCGCAGCCTCACTTCCGCTAGCAGCTCCACATTGATCCCCCAACGACCCCCCCAGCCCCGCACCAATCCCCCTTCCAGCCCTGCACCAATCCCGATCCTGCAGCCCCATGATGCCCCAGCAGCTCCACATCGATCCCCGCCCCGTACCAATCCCCCCCAGCCCTGCACCGATCCAGCAGCCCCACGATGCCCCAGCAGCTGACACCAAAAGTAGGGAGGTAGGTGTAGGGTGGTTGGGGGGGGGGGGGTGCGTGCTGTGAGTGTGTGCAGTGTGCTGTGAGTGTGTGCAGTGTGATGTGTGTGCTGGTGCTGTGTGTGCTGTAAGAGTGTGCTGTGTGTGCTGTGAGTGTGTGCAGGGTGCTGTGAGTGTGTTCAATGTTCTGTGAGTGTGTGCAGTGTGCTGTGAGTGTGTGCAGTGTGCTGTGAGTGTGTGCAGTGTGCTGTGAGTGTGTGCAGTGTGCTGGCAGTGTGCTGTGAGTGTGTGCAGTGTGCTGTGAGTGTGTGCAGTGTGCTGTGAGTGTGTGCAGTGTGCTGTGAGTGTGTGCAGTGTGCTGTGAGTGTGTTCAGTGTGCTGTGAGTGTGTGCAGTGTGCTGTGAGTGTGTGCAGTATGTGCAGTGTGCTGTGAGTGTGTGCAGTATGTGCAGTGTGGTGTGAGTGTGTGCAGTACGTGCAGTATGCTGTGAGTGTGTGCAGTATGTGCAGTGTGCTGTGAGTGTGTGCAGTATGTGCAGTGTGCTGTGAGTGTGTGCAGTGTGTGTGTGCAAAAAAAATGTTTTTTTTAATATTCTGGGTCAACGCTCAAACCGCGTTATAAGCGGATCGCGCTATAACGGGGTTGAGCTGTATATACTACTGAACACAGGGTTTTTGGTGGGGATCTGAATAAGTGTCTTCTCATGAATAGTTTTAAACATATACACAGAAACAGAAAAAAACATACAAATAAAAGAGAAAACAACCTCCAGCTAGGCTGAACATTGTATCACATTAATTTTTTATTCTATTTTTGTTGCTAAGAACTCTTGAATTTATAGATAACAGGAAAAAATGTATGTAAAGAGACTCTTACCAATAGATCCTCTTCTCCTCTTTCTTATACTGTAGTCATTTTTTCAGTTAGCAATTTTTTCTAATTAAGCCTCTAAATAAGGTTTGGATCAGTCTGTTTATGGAAATAGCCTGGAGTGTTAAGCAACATATGGTGAACCACTCTATCTGTATGGTAGCATGTTTGGGAAGAACAAGCTGTTTGGGATGCTGTAATTCCCAGAGGCTGGGTATATTTTTTCTTGGCATCATCTCGGCAGTCTATAACCAATGTGCACACATTATCCAAACTTTGGATTAATTAAATTCACCATGAATGAGTGGGGGTTGAAGGAGCAACAAAAGTCAGTGAGCCATAGGTGCCATCTGTCCTTATGTTTCCCTCTATTTATAGTTTGCTCTTAGCCAAGTGAGAAAATTACATTGCAGTTTCTAATGTAGGATATGTGTGTAGTGTAACCTGCAATAAATGGGTTATGCAGTATCTATCGTATGCCTTGTACTGCATTGATGTTTAAACCTTAACACTTTCATAACACAGCAAAAGTTTACTTTTCTTTGTTAGCTGTTGAAAAATAAACCCCCCAGTATGGCAATATCAACAATATTGAATTATTTCCCAATTACCTTACCAAACCAATCCACTATCACAAAATAAAATAACAAATCTTACATATGGTTTTAAAACTAGACTCCATTTGTTAGCTTCGTAAGCAAAACCTTATGCAGTCATTTGAAAATGGATGTACTGTATCATACAAAACATATTTCTGAATGCCCATTAACACCATGGGGGTCATTTATTAATGTCTTGTGGCTGCAAAACTGGTACAAAAACACTTCACATTTAACAAACAACAACATCTCATTGGTTTAAATGGGAAAGTTTGTCCTTTATATATGTAACGGGGTTTCCCCCCCCCCCCACAATCTCACATAGGGTATCCTAAGGGAACTAGCTCTCTGGTTACATGAGTCTTGTTGGTGCATACCTGCTGGTAACTGTAGTCCTGGGCCCCGGGAGTCAATATATTTAATTATATATGTATTACAAACTTTTCATTAAAATGTATTAAATATTAATGGATAGAAAAAATGTTTCTTAAATTGAGTTTTGGGAAAAACTCACCCACACCCACACACCTGTCGGGGGGTAACCCTCACTACTCATACCCCCCTGCAAGGGGTCAACCTCACTGTACACACAACCTTGCAAGGGGACCTGGTTGCGCCGGGGAGGCCGGTACGCTGGAGGAGTTGCGAGGGAAAGGGCTGTTATACACACACGGCAACGTTTATATGTACAGTCACAACCATGCTTTGTTATTGTGCTTAATGTGCTCTCTTTTTCAGGTCAGCAATTTTTTTGTATATCAGTATTGCTGACCTGAAGAAGAGAGGAAAACTCTCGAAAGCTTGTCCTATGACATAAATTGTTAGTCCAAATAAAAAAGGTATCACCTAATACTGAAGAACTCATTTATTCTGCAATATATTTATTCTGCTATATATATATATATATATATATTATATATATATATATATTTCCCAACAAGAATGACCTAGGCGCAAGTGGAGACAAGGAAAACAAACATAGGGTAATACGTTCTAACAATTTCACCGCCAGAGGGTAAGATATGCACTTACAGTGTGTAAGATATAATCAGGCCTTGTATCCACTCTGGGATCTGGAACAATTATGAAGAATCTGGAACATCCAGCAGCATCTCATCCGCAGGAAGCGTATTCTCGAGCGTAGTATCACATGTCGGAAGAGAAGTGGGACACACACATAGTGTAACTCAGTTTATTTTAAAATTAGATAAAAAATGACAATAGGTAAAATACTCACACTTTGTGAGTTATCATAAAAACTTTTGAGAATTTAGAGCATCTCACACTCATCAAGGGTTGGTATCCGTGGATCTATAAACAGTCTTTGTTGTTTTCCTATACGATGTCCTTTTAACCACTTAGGGTGTTATGGCCGGCTGCCAGAGGTGAAGAGACACTTTTAAAGTGCACTCCAAATAGTGTCCAAAGCCTCTAAGG
>WSYH01008253.1:0-29872 GCA_036426205.1 Ascaphus truei
GTTCAGTAATAGCAAAACCATTACATTTAATATTCAAGGACTCCATTTCCACAGGCTCAGTACCACAAGATTGGCATAAAGCAAATGTGGTGCCTATATTTAAAAAGAGAGCTAGATCACAACCGGGGAATTATAGACCTGTAAGCCTGACTTCAATAGTGGGGAGATGACGGGATAATATTCAGGAATACCTAATGGAATAATAGTCAGCATGGATTTATGAAGGATAGATCATGCCAAACTAACCTTATTTGTTTCATTGAGGAGATAAGTAGGAATTTAGACCAGGGTAATGCAGTTGATGTGGTCTACTTAGATTAAGCAAAGGCTTTTGATACGGTTCCACACAAGAGGTTGGTGTACAAAATAAAGCAAATTGGACTCAGTACAAATATATGCACCTGTATTGAAAACTGGTTGACTGATAGACAACAGAGGGTTGTAATAAATGAAACTTTTTCAGGTTGGGCTAAAGTCATGAGTGGAGTACCTCAGGGATCGGTACTGAGACCCCTGCTTTTTAACTTGTTTATTAATGACCTTGAGGTTGGCATCAAGAGCAAAGTCTCCATCTTTGCTGATGATACTAAATTGTGTAAGGTAGTAGAATCAGAGCAGGGATGTAATTCTCTTCAGACGGAATTGGAGAGGACTGGAAACGTGGGCAGGTAAATGGCAGGTGAGGTTTAATACAGATAAATGTAAGATTGTGCATTTGGGATGCAAGAATAAACTGGCGATTTACAAATTAAATGGGGATAAATTGGGGAATCCTTGATGGATAAGGATTTAGGAGTGCTTGTAGACAGCATGCTTAGCAATAGTGCCCAAAGTCATGGAGAGGCTTCAACGGCAAAAAAGATCTTATCTTGCATTAAGCGGGCAATGGATGGAAGGGAAGTAAACATAATTATGCCCCTTTACAAAGCATTAGTAAGACCACACTTTGAATATGGAGTACAATTTTGGGAACCACTCATTAGAAAAGACATTATGGAACTATAGAGAGTGCAGAGAAGAGCCACCAAATTAATAAAGGGGATGGACAATCTATCTTATGAGGAGAGGCTTTCTAAATTAGATTTATTTACATTATAAAAGAGGCGTATGGGGATATGATAACTATATACAAATATATTCTGGGACATTCAAATAGACTATTCATCCCAAGGGCAGTACAAAGGACTCGGGGGCATCCCTTTAGGTTGGAGGAAAGGAGATTTCACCAGCAACAAAGGAAAGGGATCTTTACAGTAAGGGCAGTTAAAATGCGGAATTCATTACCCATGGAGACTGTAATCACAGATACAATAAATTTGTTCAAAAAAGTTAGACATCTTTTAAGAAAGAAAAGTTATACAGGTGTAGACCTGGTAAAAAATATGGCTATAGTTCTATCCTCCTCCTGGTACAAGCCCTGGTAAGGGCAGGTTGCCAGGAATTATCAAGGGTTTCACCCACTTCAAGCACTGCCCTGAGTGGTGGAGGTAGGTCACCTGACCCTGTGTCAAAGCAAGAGACACAGCGGCGGTGCCTGCTGATATCATAAAAGAGCAGTGCATTTCCTATTTAGTGTAGTTAGAGTCTGAATAGTGTTAGTGAGCTGTTAGAGTGTATGGAGTGTTACCGTTGGAGTAGAGCTGCTAGAACCATAGTTAGTGAGGTGAACCAATGCCTCTCACCCTGATTAGGGGGTGAGGGAAGAGTTAGCCCCACCCAGGATGCCCTTGATCCAGGGTGGTGGCAGGGAAGGGACCATCCTAAAGGAGAGCAATCTGAGTGGATCCGACATCCTGTACCTTTCTGCTGCTACAGCTACTGCTGTGAATAAAGACTGCTGTTTTTAAGGAAAAGACTAACCTGTGTGAGACTGGAATCTCTCATCCCTGTGTGGGAACTCTCTATAAGGATTCCACCCCGCATTCCTGGGGGCTTACTAAAGATTGAGGCGCAGCACCACTGAATGAGTACGAAGGCATCCACCCCAGAAACCTGTTCCTGTTATCCCCCATGCCATCGTGGGAGACTCAGGCCCTCCTGTTGCCAGCAGGTTTGCACCACATACAGTCATGTAGCCAGATCCCAGCACAGCGTAGGGGGGCCGATCTGTGATTGCCCCAGGGTCCATGGGTTACAGTTGGAGGCGCTGCTGAGATAGCTAAGATAGCTGTGAGAAACAGGACAGGTTTTCAGCGAAGCAGAACTGAAAGTAATAGGTACACTTTCAGAGCACGTGCTACAGAAAGAAGGGCATGTTTGCAGACTAGGGGTAGACAGGAGAGCTTGTCCTCTCGCTCTGTACACCCTGGGTGCCCTAAGAGGGTGATGTAAATTTGGGTAACGTCGCTATAGCTTTTCTAGTCCCCTGAGGCAGATAGTGTAGGATTCCTGTGGGGTTTAGCCTATTAACTAGTCCAGGGACTATAGCACAGGGTCTGCACTATGAGTGGCCAAAAATAGGAGACGCCCGTACTTAGGAAATGCCAAGTACACTAGCCAGAACCTAGAAAACACACCACAAAGTGCTTGTGATGAATCGTCAGCGAGTGCGGTGTACTAGGAGAGAGTTCTGCCTAGCCTGGGGTATGCCATACGTAATATTCACTGGTTAGAGCATCCTGAAGTATAGTAAGTGTCTAGGAATGAGTTGCACTATAGGCACTAAGAGTAGCACTATCGTGGGCTTAGAGGGCTCATTAAAGATGGTGGCGAGAGATACATGTGCTCTGTGGAGCATAGAGGAGGTTAAAATGGCAACAGCAGCGCCATTCACTGCAACACGGGTTGCAACTGATCCAAAATGGCGATTCCCGCCGAGCCTAGATCGCGCACATGCTGCGTGCAAGCAGGCTGTGCAAGAAATGTGGTGAGAGATGTGCAGGGGTTTGGCGCCAAACCAAGATCCCCAGCCAAAAGAGCGGAGCAGCGCGAAAGCCGAAGCCACGCCCACCTGTGCAGTGACTGGCCGACAGACGATGCCACGTCACGCAAATAAGGAGAGTGCCCCTCCTCTTGTTTCCACCAGAGGGAGGGGGCACACAGAGAACCAATCAAAGCAGTCCTCCTCAGCGGAAGGAGGGACAGGAAGTGAGACCGAGGAACTTCACTTCTGCTTGACAGTTGAAGGAGAAAGAGCTAAGAGCAAGCTGAGCAACTCAACCCCCGCGCAAAAGATGGCTGATCTAAGTGTGACCACGTATCAGTTTCCAGGAAGCTTCCTGGTTATTGAGGTTGATGGCCGAGAGTATCTGCGGTGCCAGTGCGTCCAATGCAGGACACCCGGACCGGCCCCAAGTACGACGGCACGGTGCCCCCAGTGTGGCACGTTCTACCTATGGCCTGTCGAGCCATGGCCTATGATCAAGACCCCGCGAGGTGCCTCTCCAGCAACCATGATCGAGGTAGAAGAGGCGGAGGCGAAGGCTGCCCTGGTCCCCTATACCACCCCTGAGGTAGGGACCAAGGCCCAGCCACCAAGAGATGTTCCGGTGGAAGAGAGCGCAACCGCAGTGAAGGTACCGGAGCAGGCCCATTTCGTACCACTACCCACTGGCAGTGCAGCAAGGACTCGAGGTGATTCCCAAGCGGAGGAGCTGTTGCAGTCCTCATCGGATGAAAGAGACAGCCTGTCATCTGTGGCGATGCGCCGGCCGGCGAACCACCCCAGCTGTAAGAAAGAAGCAGCTCCACTTACCTATAAGATGGAGCAGACGAGTCCGGAGACCCCCTGACGGCGAGCGCTGGTGCAGCCTGAACCGCGTAGAAGTCCCACGGCCGTGCCAACTCCCAGTGCGGCGGAGATCGGATCCGAGATGGCTCCGGAGGAACCAACGAGCATCGGCCGACAGCAGAGCGGTAAGGAGACCCCACCACCCCCTTACTCCCGCCAGGCGAAGACGGAACCTGAGGAGAGAGAAGGGCTTGAGGCCTACCTGCCCGTCCTTGATCCTGATGGTCCACCACTGCCCCTTCCGGTCTTCGACGCACTTCCGGTGCGAGACCATGGAGTGGATTGAGATTCCGCGGCGACCAGCGATGACGTCACTTCCGGGTCCGACTGGTGCAGAGGCCCGGAAGCTTTGCTTTCTTCCCTGAGGAAGTGTGAGTCTATATGAGTTATTGAACTTTACCATTTATTGGGAGGTATTTTTTAAGGTGTCTACAGGCGTGTTTAGACATTGTCCTTATTGGTAGTCCAGTGTTTGGAGCTCATACATCCCCATCTACTGCACTCACCAGCACATTATATATATGTCTATGTCTCACGCTCACCTAAATACCACAATACTCACCTACATATGACTACACCTTTATGAACTTTTCTCTACAATCAAGAAATTGTGAATTATTATATGAATGTGACCAACTGTTATTGGAGCACTATTATTGAACTTTGTTCGTCTTCCCTGAGGAGAGCGGGATTGGAGGCAGAATTTGAAGAGTTCAAGGCTCAAGTTTCCAAGAGAGGAGCCCGAAGTGCTGTCGACAGAGCAAGTAAGAAGCTAACCACCGGTCGTGGCATTGCCCGACTCAGAGACACTTTGCAGGACTTTGTTGATCCCATGGTCACCGCCCCTAGTGCCCTTGCCCCGGCCACTGCCCCTGCCCCGTCTCGTGTCATGCCACCGGGTCCTAGTGGGAGTAAGCTGGATAAAATGCCCAGGTATTCCACTGATTGGAGGGATTGGGAATTAAGTGATGAGGGTTCTGATTGGGAGATACCATTATCCAGTGTTGTACGTGTACATAACCTCACTGTGTTAAATCCTGTTCCTATAGGTATGGCCCGAGGGTCCCAGACAACTGCAAAAGCGGGTCCTGTAAGTCCCTTAATACATAAGATGAACCCCACGATTATTAGGAATGTCATCAGAGGTAGACGCAAATGCTCGCACTCTAACGAGGCAGAGACGTCAAGTGTTTCCTCCAGAACAGAGTCGGAGGCAGGTATGAGTGTAGCATCATCATACGAGCACCGGGATAAATGCTGGGCACTGTTATTCACAGGGTACCATGAGGGGATGGACCGCACCAGATTTGGGTTGATCAAGAAAGAGATAGTAGATCACTGGTGGGATGTAGGCACCTTTACTCCACAGGAGGTTGCAGACGAATTAGACAATAGGTACCGAGATATTGTACAAAAGATAATTACCCCCAAAGGCTCCTCCATTCTTTATGATGATGTTTCCCCTGAAGAGGCACAGTTCTGGGTACTGCTAGGCAAGCCTAGGGACCGGAAACTGACTAAGTTAAGTAGGGCAGACAGAGCCATAGTGGCAAGGTATCGGCAATCTCATGGCTATGAGTTTCTGTATGTGCCAGAGCCAATCATGCAGGAAATAGAAGACCAGAGAGATACCTGGCTCCGAGAAGCAGTTCTTGAGTATCTAAGAACCAAGTTTGGGAAATTCGTTTACTTAAAGGAGGATAAGATATGTGATGTGATCCGAGCTTGGAGTACAGGCAGGAATATCAACATGCACAATGTCCTGTACAGACCGGAGAATGGGCCTGTACAACCCTTTTATGTTAAGACTGTGGATCACAACGGGCGGGAAGTGAGAGCCTGAAACCCGTCATTATTATTGAAGTTAGGGTTCTCCATGTTGGGAGGTACCCAATGTTTATGTATTCGCCATCATGGGTGTGACAGTCTGATACATGTATATACTAATCAATTCTGTTTGTATATCCACAGATTGTTCACTTGCAGGATGGTACAGCAAATTAGGTCCAAGTGGGGACCATTGGATTCCACCTGAGGGAGAGTGTAGCCCTGGTAAGAAATAGGGTTATAATTCTATCCTCCTGGTATAAGCCCTGGTAAGGGCAGATTGCAGGAGTTATCATGGGTTTCCTCCACTTCAAGCACTGCCCTGAGTGGTGGAGGTAGGTCACCTGACCCTGTGTCAAAGCAAGAGACACATGAGCGGTGCCTGCTGATATCATAAAGAGCAGTGCACTTCCTATTTAGTGTGGTTAGAGTCTGAGTAGTGTTAGTGAGCTGTTAGAGTGTATGGAGTGTTACCGTTGGAGTAGAGCTGCTAGAACCATAGTTAGTGAGGTGAACCAATGCCTCTCACCCTGATTAGGGGGTGAGGGAAGAGTTAGCCCCACCCTGCATGCCCTTGATCCAGGGTGGTGGCAGGGAAGGGACGATCCTAAAGGAGAGCAATCTGAGTGGATCAGACATCCTGTACCTGTCTGCTGCTACAGCTGCTGCTGTGAATAAAGACTGCTGTTTTTAAGGAAAAGACTAACCTGTGTGAGACTGGAATCTCTCATCCCTGTGTGGGAACTCTCTATAAGGATTCCACCCCGCATTCCTGGGCTTACTATAGATGGAGGCGCTGCACCACTGAATGAGTACGAAGGCATCCACCCCAGAAACCTGTTCCTGTTATCCCCCGTACCATCACGGGAGTCTCAGGCCCTCCTGTAGCCAGTAGGTATGCACCACATACAGTTATGTAGCCAGATCCCAGTACAGCGTAGGGGGGGCGATCTGCAATTGCCCCGGGGTCCATGGGTTACACAAGGATATACCAAATAAGTATACATGGGAAGGATGTTGATCCAGGGATTAATCCGATTGTCAATTCTTGGAGTCGGGAAGGAATATATTTTTCCCTTTATGATATATCATTGGATGATATGACACTGTTTTTTTTGCCTTCCTCTGGATCAATAAGTAAGTATAGATATAGGATAAAGTATCTGTTGTCTAAATTTAGCATAGATTGAACTTGATGGACATACGTCTTTTTTCAACCTCATCTACTATGTAACTCACCAGTGGTGATAGA
This sequence comes from Ascaphus truei, assembly GCA_036426205.1. Lineage (NCBI taxonomy): Eukaryota > Metazoa > Chordata > Amphibia > Anura > Ascaphidae > Ascaphus > Ascaphus truei. The sequence goes on from WSYH01008253.1 coordinate 6,810, forward strand.
GAGCCCGGAGAATGACCAGTGGTGATAGAGCCCGGAGAATGACCAGTGGTGATAGAGCCTGGAGAATGACCATACAGTGATAAGAAATAGATATGAGGAGTAGACAGCACCCAATGTACCAACATGGAATAATAATGTGATAAGAAATCGGGACCAAGAGGGGACCCTAACCCCTCAAACGTAATAGTAACAATAAGATTAGTTCCCAGCACTCAAAGAAATAATAGTCTAGAGATAAGCCAAACAACTGAAATACTGCAATTTAATGTGAAAAATATATTTGAAAAATTACATACAAAAACTGATGCACGTTAATTGCAACAAGTGAAAGCAATTACTGAAGGTGTATAAATACACTCAAGGGTAAGGCGCCATCCATGCTGCCAAAGACCGTGCGGAGGCGTCCGCACACGGCACAATCACATTGCCTTAAGGCATTGATCGTGCGGACATGACAGCAGGAGGGGGCGCGCGTTGCACAAGGCATCAGTTGAAACTGATTTCTCGAGCAACGGCCAGGTCACGTGAGCGGTTCGCCCAATGACGTCACAGACGCTCCCCCTAGACACGCTCCCTCGACAGCGCATGTACCATGTCCTGAAAACGCACTCGCTTCACGCGGGTGACATCATGAACGCGCACGCCTCCGCGTGGACGAAGGCTGTATAGACGCAGCCTCAGTAACAAATAAACAGGAAGATAAGGGGTAGTGGAAGGAAGGGAAGGGGAAAACAGAAATGGAAGGATGGAGGGGATGGGAGGGACAGGGAAAGGAAAAAAAACAGGATTAAGTTAAACGAGGGGGCAAACGTTTCTGGGGTGAACCCCTTCTTCAGGCCCGTTCCCTATGATCTGTAGGACCAAAGGTACTTCCTTCACTCCAATCTGCAGCAGAGATTTACACAACAACAAACCGTGAACTAGAATTGACACCGCTGGAACTGTTCATTGTGCACTTGGTTGCACTGCAGTGCTATTACTAGATTATATACTCTTAGGCTAGACTGTGTTTTTGGCTGTCCAGGGGGAGCCCTGTCTGTGTATTTACCCAGACCACAGCAATTGAGCCAGTGTATTTGCATGTAATGTGTACCCATTAGGGTGTGTATTTGCTTGTATCTGTACCCATTAGGGTGTGCTTGGGCTTATTCCCATATCAACTTGTTGGTTCCATTAGTATACTATCTTTCAGTTTGGTTTATTAGCTTTGATTTTAGGAGGTCATTATTTAGGGCGAAGGAAGTACCTTTGGTCCTACACATCATAGGGAACGGGCCTGAAGAAGGGGTTCACCCCCGAAACATTGCCCCCTTGTTTACCTTTATCCTGTTTTTTTCCCCTTCCACCCTCCCTCCTTCCCTTACTGTTTTCCCCTTCCCTTCCTTCCCCTACCCCTTATCCTCCGGTCCATTTGTTACTTACCCTTGGGTGTATTTATACACTTTCAGTAATTGCTTTCACTTGTTTCAATTACTGTGCATCAGTTTTTATATGTCATTTTTATATATATATATATTTTTTTTTTCACATTACATTGCAGTATTTCAGTGTAACAGGGTATGTCTCTTTCTACCTGGCTTCCCCCCTGTTATGCAAGTCCCTGCTAGCTGCAGGCAGTAACAGGTTAATTCTGTGGGCTTGTTGACCCCCTCATGCCCCTCTTGTGAGTGACAGAAATAAGGTGGTGACTCATGGCCTGTGTAAGCCTGTAGGTTGAACTTGATGGACGTACGTCTTTTTCACCTCATCTACTATGTAACTATGTAATACAGCCACGCTAGGCTTAATCTAAAGCTTAACCGCTTTGTTTCTCTCTTTTTTTTTTTTCCGGACGGAATTGGCCGTGCGCGGCCGGTTTTCCAATCAGCGCCTAATGGCGCTGAACAATAGAAGCACCTGCGGCGCCGGAAAAATAAAAAGAAGGCCGCGTCTGCACGGGGTTTTAAATTACCCGCGGTGCCAGCCACTTCAGAGTAAGTTTAGCCGCAGCTGTATATGTAATTTTCTTTTTGCCCAATCTTCCATCAATACTGTAGTTTTATTTATTTAGACAATTATATTTGAAATTTTTAAATACATTTTTGTTTAATTTATTCATTTAATTTGACTTAGAATATATTTTGTAACAGATAAAGATGACGGGCATATGAGATATGCTCTTAACTAAAGCTAAAACATATATCACTGTATACAATTCTGAATAGTAATTCAAATTTATTTTAATTGACACCCATGTCAATTTGCAGCTAAATTAGTTTATCATCTGCCCTGCCCGCCCACCCTCCCTTTGAATATATTTTGTGCCTATAAACTTTTCCCTTATGAGACATTGGGCCTCATGTAGCAAGCGGCGTAAAGTCACTTTTTGCCCGTTTTACGCCAAAAATGCATACCCCGATTCAGTAAGGACCGAAAACTTGGCGAAAAGCAAAAAAAACGCCAAGTTTGTTGCCGGGTTTTTTTTCCGTCATCGGCACGGTGAAAAGGCACTTTGCACCGCAACTAGCCATGTTTTGAAACCCGCTCAATTCTAGTAATGGCGAGTAGCTTTGCGCCACTATTCACCACTCTAGAATTGAGATTTTCACGGCAATCCGTCTCGCCCCAAAAAGTTGACAAGTTGCTGGGGAGAGGCTGCGGATGAGCGGCGGAACGGCACTTAGAAAAAATCAGGTCTGGGATTGATACCGGAGGTCTCCGGAGCTGATACCATTAATACCAGCACCGGAGTCCCCCGGCATGCATCCGAGGCAGGAAAAATGCATTTAAAGGCCACTTCATTACCTTAGCGGCTAACCTCTACTATTCTATTATGCTATTATGCTATTATGCCTTAACATCTGGGGGGAGGACACAAAGCGCAAAATAACTTCCTCTCCAAGGTGGAAATAACACAAGGAATCTCAAATGGGCTGCATATGTAAAGAAAAAAGAAATAGTGCAACACAATTTAATTTTAACATATAAGCGAGCAAGGAGGCTCCAACACACTCACATGCTCCAAGGTAAATAAAAGCAATTCAACCACTCTGGGTTCAGACACTGTGTACAGGACTCCAATCAGCTGTTCCTCGCTCTCCACTTCCGTATTCGATCGGCGTCTGACGTCACGAACCGGCTCCCTCAATCTCCAACAGCAAGGGGCGGACCATCTGGCTCCGTGAAGATCAGCACAGCGGAAGATATCCAAACAGGAGAGCGCTGAGGTAAGGTAGCTGGTATCACAGCAAAGAGTCCGTCAGAGGCACTGACTGCTAACACAAGGTCCAAGCGCATATAGAAAACCCTACGCGTTTCATCCAAGGTATGGACTTCTTCAGGGGTGTAGGGATACATGGCAGTGACTCATCCTTAAATAGTCCCAAAAGGGGAGGCAATCGAAAACGTCACAGCCCACACATAAATCTGATAGGCTCAATGCATCTCCACTAACAGCCCTACTTACACACTAAATAAATAAGACAAAAACGGAACATTATATAAATACTCAATAATTCTAAAAGGGGGAATATTCAATACATAATAAAATTATATAATAAAAATGCATTACTCATAAAATTATATAATTAAAAATACAATGAGAAACACACGACGCAAAAATATAACATTATGAACCTCATAATGGATCTAGATGGAAACAAGAAGAGAATCAGTGCAAATACATAGAAGGCATAATATATTAAAAAACCATAAATATAGATACTATAAATAAAAACATATCTTATATATACATATACACATATTAAATTACATATTATAAACATATGTTAAAAGACAGACCTTCAAAAAGAGGAAAAAATAATCCTAAATGCACTGTAAATATTTGTTAAAAAGATATTATAAATATTAATTCAAAAAGACACTGTAAATATTAATTAGTAATAATTAATTCAAAAAAGAAGCTACATCTATGTCAATATTTAAACCTAAAGGTTTAAGTGTACATAATTTATGTATCCAAAAAGTCTCTTTTTGGGAGACTTCCCGGATACGATTGCCTACCCTCCAATTTAAAGTAACCTGATCTATGCCTATATAACTCAGACCCTCCGGATTAGACGCATGGAACTGTTTAAAATGTAATGGAACACTATGGTTCTCCAATCCATTTGTAATGTTCCTAATATGTTCCAGAATTCTAACCCGGAGAGGTCTGATAGTACGGCCCACAACGCGTAGGGTTGTCAATATGCGCTTGGACCTTGTGTTAGCAGTCAGTGCCTCTGACGGACTCTTTGCTGTGATACCAGCTACCTTACCTCAGCGCTCTCCTGTTTGGATATCTTCCGCTGTGCTGATCTTCACGGAGCCAGATGGTCCTCCCCTTGCTGTTGGAGATTGAGGGAGCCGGTTCGTGACGTCAGACGCCGATCGAATACGGAAGTGGAGAGTGAGGAACAGCTGATTGGAGTCCTGTACACAGTGTCTGAACCCAGAGTGGTTGAATTGCTTTTATTTACCTTGGAGCATGTTAGTGTGTTGGAGCCTCCTTGCTCGCTTAAATGTTATAATTAAATTGTGTTGCACTATTTCTTTTTTCTTTACATATGCTGCCCATTTGAGATTCCTTCTGTTATTTCCACCTTGGAGAGGAAGTTTTTGCGCTTTGTGTCCTCCCCCCAGAAGTTACTTTGAGAGATTGCGAAATCTCTCACACCAGCTGCATCTCATCTTGGTGATATTTATTTGTTTCTATTTATATATATATGTATATTTAAGGTTTGCGCTTACTCTCCTTGCACCGTATTATGCCTTAACCCCTTCATTGCCTTATCGGCTATCCGCTATGGTAATGAAGCAGCATTAATGTATTTTCATAATATTGTGCAGGAGCAGGGGGTCCCCTGAGCTGAACGCATTGATTTGTGGCTCAGGGACCCCCTACTTCCCGAGTTACAGGCCCCGGTTTGGGGCATCGGTGCCAGTGTCGCCGCCATCTTTATTGCGGGCACGTCACGTATGTGACGCTATAAAGATGGCGGCGACACTGGCACCCGATGACACATACGGGGCCTGAAACTCGGGAAGCAGGGGGTCCCTGATCCACAAATCAATGCGGTTCAGCTCAGGGGACCCCCTGCTTACAGTACACTATTATTAAAAATATATTCATGCTGCTTCGTTACCATAGCGTATAGCCGCAAAGGTAAGGAATGATTGTTTATTGATATGTGTGTTTTATTCATAGTGTAGATGTGCAGAGAGTCTCCGGAGCTGTACCGCTTTGGTTTTAGGTCCGGGGACCCCTGCTTTCCGAGATACAGGCCCCTTTATGGGGTGCCGGTATCCGTCTGCTTTTTTACATTACGCGGTCATGTGATCGGGACATTTAAAAGCAGACGTATACCGGCACTTCATAACGGGGGCTGTATCTCGGGAAGCAGGGGGTCCCCGGACCTGAAACCAATGCGGTTCAGCTCCGGAGACCCCCTGCACATGTACACTATGAATAAAATTGTATTTAAAAGATTTTTTAATGTGCCGATGTTTGCGCCGAGAGAGCGGCGGATCTCTCTCTGCGGCAGACACATCTCGGCAGGGGACGGCTTCTCGACAGCTTCTCGCCAGCCAGACTGTCTCGCCACCGGTTACTCTCCATGTTTGGCAATGTTGCTCTTGCTGTGAATCGCCTGGGATTCGGCCCTTCCTGCATACAGCGAGGGCAATACGCCAAAAACATGGTGAATTCAAACCCCTGGTGAATGCACATCTACACTAGTATTAAAAAACAGATAACAATAAATAATAATTCATTACCATAGCGGCTATCCGCTATGGTAATGAAGCTGCATTAATGTACACTTTAATAATAGTGTGTGGGAGCAGGGGGTCCCCTGCTACCACACACTATTAATAAAAATACATCAAAGCAGCTTCATTACCTTAGCGGCTATCCCCTAAGGCAATGAAGGGGTAAAGGCATTATAGCATGTTTATTGGGGACAATTGCCCTCAATAAACATAGCAATATACCACACACATCCCCCCCGCCCCCTAACACATACACTACATTAATGTGAAAAATTACTATTATCCATATGGATAATAATGCTTTTGCCCATTAAATATACATTAATACAATAAATACATTAAATACATGTTGTACTCACCCTTGTCCGGCACCCACGTGAAGGCCAGCCGCATCTTCCTCCTCATCCATACACTGGGGTGCTGAAAAATATACAAAATAAGAACAAGTGCCAAACTAATGTCCCCTAACCCCTTAATGACCTTAGCGGTTATTAACCGCTACAGTCATTAAGGGGTTAAGCCACCCTGACCCGATACCCACCCTTCACCCATTTATTTGTACAGTGGCTTCATCATGTGTATATATATATATATAAATGTAGAAAGTCTCTATACATGTATTCAACATCAGGATGGATTGCACGCCGCCAGATACTTCCTGTCGATGCATAATCTGAGTTCCAACCTTGTGGACACGCTCATGCAGCTCTTATCATTCATACATACACATAACTATTTTGTTTTCAAGAAGTCATTTTATCTTCAAGTCAGGGGTACGGCGATGGGTGCAACCTGCGCGCCCTCCTATGCAAATCTCTTCCTGGGATGGTGGGAAAGGGAGGTGGTGTTCACCGATGACAATCTTTTTCTTACCAACCATGTCCTGCTGTGGTTAAGATATATCGATGACATCTTCATTCTGTGGCAGGGCTCTGCCGCAGAGTTGGAGGTGTTCGTCGATCTTCTCAACCACAGCGGGTACAATATTAAACTCACCACACAATGGAGTAAAAAGAGTAAAAAGACTGTGGAGTTTCTAGATCTCCTGATTAGTATCGATCCCGAAGGGTGTATTGTTACTGATATACACAGGAAAACAACATCTACTAATTCTGTCCTGCACGCATCTAGCTCACACCCGGCTCACCAAATTAATGGAATTCCGGGTGGGGAATTTTTGTGTTTAAAACGGAACTGTTCCACTGATGGAATATTTAGAGTGCGAGCAAAAGAACTAAAAAAGCGCTTTAAGGACCGTGGTTACAGTCGAACACAAATCAGTCTGGGATTCCAGACCAGTCTACACAGGGACAGGAATTCACTGTTGATACCAAAAGCTCGGGGATCTGGAGACTCCACGATCCATTTCATTGGAACATAGAATTGTCAGTGGGCTAATTTGAGAAGGATCATTAATCAGCATTGGGATATATTATTATCTGATGGTGATTTACGTTCGGTTTTGGGTAGCTCTGTTAGTCTAACAAGCAGGAGGTCTCCTAACCTAAGTGACAAATTGGTTAGAAGCCACTACACTCCAACTCCCTCTAGTTCTTTTCTTAATCAAAATATCAGAAAAGGTTTTTTCAAATGTGGCATGTGCTCGGCTTGCCAGCACATGTCCCAAACGTCCAAGTTCAGGGACAGCACAGGGACAAAGGAATTTGATATTCATTTCTTTTTGAACTGCAAGTCAAAGGGAGTTATATACTACATGAGTTGCCCCTGCCGACTAATATATGTGGGTATGACAACACGAGAATTGCGATTCCGTAATTTAGAACATGTACGGAATATTAAAAATGCATCTCGTGATACTCTGGCTTGCAGGAAGATCACCAGTGTTGCACGACATTACATGTCTGTGCATAATTCCGATCCTTCAGTTTTGTCAGCATTTGCCATTGATAAGGTGTCACTGGGGATCAGAGGGGGAGACATGAAGAAAAATTTGCTTAAAAGAGAATGCAGGTGGATTACCCAGTTGGGTTCATTTATGCCCTGGGGGCTAAATGATTATATGGGTTACGCAATGTTTCTCTAGGTCTCTTTTGCATCATGTATATGCATGTTTGTTTTGAATCTGGTGACTCTAAGGTTATTCCATTACTTGGACTCTCTGTATTTATATATACTTTTCTGCAAGTCCACTCCTCTTATGTTTGTATACATATATATTTTAATATTGTCCACCTCTGTGTTGTGTTTTTACTTAGTGTTTTTATATTTTTGTGTGCTTTCCTCCATTTCTCCCTTCATTTAACATTTCTTGACCCTATTTTTGTGAATGCATGTTATGTTGTTTTATGTGGTGCATGGTAGGGGTAAACTGCATGACTATTAATATCATCCAGTCTGCTTCATGCTCTATAACGATATTTTCTGCTTAATTTCCAGACTTACAAAGTTTATGAGCATACTGTGTATTAGAACACCCTGCCTTATACCACTAGGAGCACTCGGCGTTTCAGCCACAGCTCCTGATGTAACCTGATACTGCGGTCCATCCACCCAATGAAAGTAGCCGGTTCATGACATCATTCCATGCGCGGCGCATTAAATCTGCTATGTCGCAACAGCAATTACACTCCCGGATGAAGCCCGTGGTGGTGAAACAGCTGTCGGAGTTTCCTGACGGGGGATGCAGTCGTGTGGCTGACTTCAGCCTTTCTTTCTCCACACATCCGTTACACAGCTTGCTCAGGATGGTGTCGGTGGCTGGCTGGCTCCAATCTTTTCGTGGCCTTATTATGGACGATCACCAGATGCTTTGAGCAGAGGCGCGGGACACTCACATGGTGATATGAACTCTGATTCTCTTCCAGCATTTCTTTACCATGCCTGCTTTCCGTTATTAACAGTTTTGCTATCAGCTTATCTCCTACATCAGTGGGAGATGTCCTCTGGCCTAGGCTCCTCCTCGCCACATTCAACCCATCCTGGTCACCCTAGTATTCCCTCACTTATTAGCATCATTTTGTGATTTATGTGGGATTCCTGTGTATTTGTGTGGATTGACTTTTATGTTTCTCCTATCCCTTTGTGTGGGCAGCTAATTTCTCACACTGTATTATAGGGAGATACACTTTTTGTGCCTTCATTACCCTATGTGTGGCTCTTTTTGCCCCCATTTGTTGACCATTTTTTTTAATTTTCTTTTGCTTTGTACAGGTTTCATTTTTGTTGGACATTTCTTTTTCATTTAAGAATGCCCTCATATTAGGTTTGCTTTGCTGGTATATATATATATATTTTTATTATAACACATGTTTTCCAGCTTATGTTTGTGACACCTGCTTCCTTTAATGGTTTTATGTGGGGATCGGCCGGTCATCATTTTCAGTGGGATCTTGTGATTCCCTCTGTCTATGCTAGGATCCTCTTCCCCTGCCCCCCCCCCTTTTTATATATCTGGGGTTCCATTTTAGAGGTACTGTACATTTAGCATTAGTGGGATTGGAGTTTTGACTGTATCTTCCCCGTTTGGTAATGTTTTTATATGTATGTTTTTTTATTGTGTTTCATTGTTTTTCTAGTCCATGATTAATAAACCCTTTTGTACCTATAAAACACACAATTGAAAAGGACAAAGACAATCCCCTTAATAGCACTCTAAATTACACCACCAAAAATATAAAAAGAAAGATATAGCTTTAAAGAACCAGATGCTCTGCCGAGATAGAAAAATGAACAAGATTTTATTGAAAATACAGCAAGACACACTTACTTAAAAACATAAATATACTAATGACAGCCAAAAAAATTGTATATGGAAAGTGACTACTAATAAAGGAATACTGAGTGCAAAACAAAAAGCTAAAATGTATCTAAATGAAAATATGTATATATAAATATATAAATAAAGATACCAAAAAAGCTTAATGAAACAAAGATTAAAGAAAATACATATATATATATATCCCTACTGGCATAAGTGCCTCTTTACAAGGTATAAAATGTAAATCACGGCAGGGGGAAAAGTATGTAATCAATAACCAGCCAAGGGAAAAAAAGTAAAAAAGACACACAGGGGAGAAAGATAAAATGAACTCATACCCTGAACAGTAATCCCAAAAAATAGATAACAAATGAATACTGATGCAGCCAAAAAATAACACATGATAACTATAATAAACATATGAGCAAACAGAGGCAGTATATATGGAATACACCGCAGTGCAAAGCACTGCAAGGACAAGTAATGCCAAGACAGCAGGGAAGATAATACTCATCGGTAGGTCAGTTGCAAGAGGTCATCAGTCCATAGTAGTAATGACGGCAGCGTTCCAATGCTTGCTCATAACGAAATGAAATGAAAAGAGTCCATAATGCTGCATCAGGTCATAATAAAGTCACACCTTAAGGAAATCATGAAGGCTGTCTGTAGTAAACACTCAACGCGTTTCACCCGTCGGTGGGCTTCTTCCCGGAGTGGTAAAAACTCAAGTGAAGGCATGCTAGCCTTTTGTACCTATATTTATATTTTTTCTTGGTCAGAGTGCTTAATTTGGGATTTCTGTCTTTTTTGTGTGTTCATATATATATAATATAATTTAATATATATATGATATCTATATCTAATCTAATATATATATATATATATAATATATATATATATATTCTCTATATTCTACTATTATTCTATAACTATATTATATATGATCCTTCTAGATCCTGATTACCATATACTATACTGTACATGGCCAATACAAATCTCTCCAAATAAAACGCACCAAGCTCAATCAATATCTAATAAATCAAAATACAAACACTCAATTTGACAATGTGTACATGATACAAATAATCTTTGCATCATATATACTATGTCAAACATGCTCCAATCAAAGACACTAATCCAAACAAAATACAGATACAATCATTAAAGAAAACAAGCATCAACACAATTAATTTACCATCAATTAATCCAATCACCAATCAATCCTACAATCAAAAAATTGTGTAATTAATCTATGACAAAGTAACCATCAAACAAAATCTATATGCCAAAAATAAGCCAATAAAAGAATCTATAGAAACCAGCCTTTACAAAACATTTGCAAAAATTAAATGTACATTAGCAACACATTTTACACAAAGCAGCAAATTACCCAATCAAAAAACTCCAAACAGGCAAGCAACACTTTTTTTTATTATACCTGTATGTATGTCCATCTATAGTTTACAGACATAAATACAGGTGCAATAAAAGAGCATTAAAAACAATTTAATACACTTAAAAATTAACATAACAATACAATCACTGATTTGTCCGTACGTATGTATACCCATATGACATCCATACACTTCAGGACAAATAAATGGACAAAAAATGGAAGTCAGGAGAAAAAAGTCCAAAAAAACCCTGTAAATAAAATTAAATATATTTTTCTTTTTTACTACTTACCATTAGATGAACCAGTCACAGCAATCAGGGAACCGAACCACTGGATCAGCTAATCCAACAACAGAACCAGGTAACCATAAAATAAAAAATCCATTACATCCACAAGTGTCTTTATCTTCTTTTTTCTATTTGTAATCCATTGTGGGGTCTTCCTCCGTCTTCTTCTGGGTCTTCTTTCTTCTTCCGGGGTCTTCTTATTCTCATCCGCCACACCCTATCTTTCTTTCTTCTTCATAGGAGGTCTTTCCTCCTCTGCGTCAAGCCTGAAAATGAGACGACATAGGCTTTAAAAGCCTATGACGTCACATGTTCGTCATATGGTTCTCACGCCCTGATTGGGCCGTGAAAACCATGTGTTTTGCCGACACAAAAAAAAATGATGACGTCATCTTAAAGGCAATGAAAGCACAGCCATCAGAATTGGCTGTGCTTCAATTGCCTTAAGATGACTGTCATGAACTAAAGATGGGCCGGCCTCACATGGTACGGGTAAGCCAATCAGAGCGTGGGAACTCATCCCAACTCTTATTGGCTCAAGTAGACCATGTGACAGAGGCTTTGGGAGAACGGATGTGACGTTCTTGAAAGCCTGTCACATGGTACATTCCATACACACATTAAAGTATTCTGTTAAAATATCTCTTTTGGACAATCCACATATTGTTTTTTGGTTTAATGACTTAAATGATTATTATGACCTCTGTTTCATCAAGAGGGTGCACATATGTTTTTATCTGGTATAGAAATATGCTTTTAATTGCTTCTTTTGCTTTTTTAGCTAGATAACTGTTTAAAATACTGTATCTTTAATCATTTTGTTACTGACTGACTAATACTAGCTCTCCGTCTGTTTTGGCATTATTAATTATGATTCTTTGGGCACCAGTTTTTACGTGTCTCTGTGATCGTTGCCTCCACAGTTTGCCTAAGGCATCATGCGGATGTGCGCGTGCTAGTGTCAACACTGGAGCTTATGTTGCGGTTTATATCACCACCGCATTTGTGTATATAAGGACGGGGTGAATGGAATTTCATCTCTCTAACGTTGCTCGTCTGCGCATGCGCGGACCGACGGACGAGGAGTGTCTCTTATATCGCAGGGCTGGGCTTGTCATAGTGTCCGATGGCGCGCCCCCTGGGACTGTGGATGGCTTGTGTAGTTGGTAGAGCTCCTCTTGGACCAGTCGTGTGCGCATGCACTAGACGAGCGTTGTATTGGTTACTAACTTGGATTCATGAACGTCAGTGGTTTGGCGCCAAAAACGGCAGTCAGCTGTATTTAAATGTTTTTGTATACCATGTAATGGCACTTCTTGATAAAGTGCACTAGCATAAATGCGTAGAAGGGTTTGCAGCCCTCTATTTATGGCTTCTCATTAAGGATTTCATTTTGCCAGACCGCTATCCTCACTTATTGCTGTGCACTGCACACACTTCACATTTTGGATTCCTCTACCTGGATACAGCGCAGCGGCTCTGGAAGGGAGCCACTGGGGGATAGTATCGTGATGTACGTTTTCCTGGGCCAACCCCATGAGGGAAGGGGAGGGTGTCTCTGGGCAACCTACCCCACCTTCAGGGTATCTTTTAGAGCCCCTTATAGTTAGTACTGTGATTATCTGATTAGTCATTACCCAATATGTGCTCCTTTCATTAAATATATACGGACCCCAGCACTTTTGAGCACCATTTTTTCACCAAAACTATATACATATAAGTGGAAATGACAATTAACAAAGAGCTTCATATATGATAGATACATTTTTGACTTAACATTAGATCTGAATGATTTGGTATTTTTGCTAATGAACATGACGGGCATGTTGTACATATAAAAAAAAACCTTTTTATGGGTTGATTAGTTTTGATCCAGAATGATCTAATGGACACACTAGGGAGCCAGTCTCGATTTAAAATTAGCAGCCTTTGTAAAAATTTATTCGGGTTTGACAGGGAGGTGTTTGTTTGAGTGGTTTATCATCACATAAAGTATTGGCCAATGTTTAATTTAATACTAACGTTTTATCGGTGCCATTTTCGTTATATGGTGTTATAAAATGCACTCCATACTAAACAGACTTTCTCTGTAACTTGTGGATCTCTCTTTTATCTCTAAAAGGTATTTCTCTCTAATTTTTCCACGTGAGAAAGCATCTTCCAAGAGGCTTACTGGATACTTACTATTAATGATTTTTGTTTAAGCTCGTCTGCCTGGGCCACAATTTCCTCCTGACTGAGCATTGCGCTTCAGACGGACCAGCTGTCCTGGGTATATTGCGTTCCCGCTTGGATTATGCTGACTATCAGCCCTCAGATAAATTATTCACCTGGACTGAATTAATATACTGTAAATACAAATGTAGGATAAGTATCTATCTTCTAAATCAAATGTACATACCTGTAGGCATACGTTGATGATACAGGACTTTTTCAAACCTCATCCATTATTAACCTTCACATGCCACTTCTGAAAGCAGTCTTTATGAAGAAGATTGGCGTAGTATTGCCCAGTTACAGTAATAAAGGATCCTTTTAGGAAGTGTGGGAGGGACTCATTTAAATATACTTTGGCATATCTATTAGATATGAGGAGACGAGTGAGAGAGAGCGAAAACCAATGCTCGAGTGGATACACACGCAATCGCTATATCTCCACCCAAAACACGCTCTCATATCCCCCCCAAAACATCTATATAGACACACCCCCCACACACTCTTCTCTCTATCCCCCCCACTCTCTCTCTCACTCTCTCTCTCTAACCCCCCCACACTCTGGATATCTTAGTTACCCTATATATCTTACTTGCCTATACATACACCGAAATAACCAGTACTGCCTTTACTCTAGATCGACCGGTCACAGTTACAGCGTATCAGACCATCGGCATCCCCCCTAACCTTAGAGAAGAAGGTATTGGGAACACATTCCCTCCAAATGTATTAACATGTGCACTTCAGGGGGAATGAGGGGGTACCTGAGACATTGAGGGACTGCAGGATCACCGGTAAGATCCTTTACAGGCCGGGATTACGCTGTTAGATATTCTGAGCCGGGGGGGGGAGTCCAGACACGTTTGGGTTAAGAGGTTGACCGAGAAATATAGTCATTTCCACCTATTCTTGCGATTTTCATTTCTAGATCGTGAAATTTGACGCCCACATAACATACAAGGCTCTAAGTCATGTGTCAATGTAATACAATAAAGAACATTTTTAGATGCAAAAATGATAATGCTTGTTCTTTGATAGGAATTTATTAAAGTCATTTATTAAAGACGTGGGTGTTGGGGTTGGGTGGGGACTAGGGTTTGGGGCGCAGGGCTAGTGGCGTGGTGGCGGTTCCCATGCGTTGGCTTGGGGGCCGGGGACTAGGTGGCGAGTAGATTTTTGGTTGGGCGAGTAGATTTTGGGTTGATTGTCGAACAACTGTATATACTATATATAGTAATATGATATATATATAAATAAATATATATATATATTATCTATAATATATACATATATATATATATATAAAACACACAATTGAAAAGGACAAAGAAATCCCCTTAATAGCACTCTAAATTACACCACCAAAAATTAAAAAGAAAGATATAGCTTAAAGAACCAGATGCTCTGCCGAGATAGAAAAATGAACAAGATTTATTGAAAATACAGCAAGAACACACTTACTTAAAAACATAAATTACTAATGACAGCCAAAAAATTGTATATGAAAGTGACACTAATAAAGGAATACTGAGTGCAAAACAAAAGCTAAAATGTATCTAAATGAAATATGTATTATAAATATATAAATAAAGATACCAAAAAAGCTTAATGAAACAAGATTAAAGAAAATACATATATATATATATATCTATATATATATATAATATAATATAATATAGATATAATATAATATATATATATATATATATATATATATATCCCTACTTACTGGCATAAGTGCCTCTTTACAAGGTATGAAATGTAAATCACGGCATGGGGAAAGTATGTAATCAATAGCCAGCCAAGGGAAGAAAGGTAAAAAAGACACACAGGGGAGAAAGATATAATGAACTCATACCCTGAACAGTAATCCCAAAAAATAAATAACAAATGAATACTGATGCAGCCAAAAAATATCACATGATAACTATAATAAACATATGAGCAAACAGAGGCAGTATATATGGAATACACCACAGTGCAAAGCACTGCAAGGACAAGTAATGCCAAGACAGCAGGGAGAGATAATACTCAGCTGTAGCTCAGTTGCAAGAGGCATCAGTCCATAGTAGTAATGACAGCAGTGTTCCAATGCTTGCTCATAACGAAATGAAAAGAGTCCATAATGCTGCATCAGGTCATAATACTCCGGGAAGAAGCCCACCGACGGATGAAACGCGTTGAGTGTTTACTACAGACAGCCTTCATGTGATTTCCTTATGGTGTGACTTTATTATGACCTGATGCAGCATTATGGACTCTTTTCATATATATGTATTTTCTTTAATCTTTGTTTCATTAAGCTTTTTTGGTATCTTTATTTATATATTTATATATACATATTTTCATTTAGATACATTTTAGCTTTTTGTTTTGCACTCAGTATTCCTTTATTAGTAGTCACTTTCCATATACATTTTTTTTGGCTGTCATTAGTATATTTATGTTTTTAAGAAAGTGTGTCTTGCTGTATTTTCAATAAAATCTTGTTCATTTGTCTATCTCGGCAGAGCATCTGGTTCTTTAGAGCTATATCTTTCTTTTAATATTTTTGGTGGTGTAATTTAGAGTGCTATTAAGGGGATTGTCTTTGTCCTTTTCAATTGTGTGTTTTATATTTATACTTATCCCCCAGCACCATCAGGTTCTTTCCCTTATATTTACTTCAAACTGACTTATTTTGGGATTAGTATTTTATCTTACCCAATGAGTTAGTATTATTTTAGGACCTGAGTTAACCACATATATTTGTGTTGAGCAACATACTTTTTTGTGTGTTTTATATATATATATATTGTGACATAGTCCAACGATGTTAGGCAGCTTTCTGCCCCATTTTAGAGCAGAAAGTGCAGGAATGTAGCTCAGCCCTCTCTGACTGGGTTGGTTAGCTAAGCTATTTGCCGTATATATACTGTATATACATGATTAACCAATATACAAATAAATACTGTACATGGCCAAATACAAATCTCTCCAAATACAAACAGCACCAAGCTCAATCAATATCTAATAAATCAAAATACAAACACTCAATTTGACAATGTGTACATGATACAAATAATCTTTGCATCATATATACTATGTCAAACAATGCTCCAAATCAAAGACACTAATCCAAACAAGATACAAATACAATCATTAAAGAAAAACAAAGCATCAACACAATTAATTTACCATCAATTAATCCAATCACCAATCAATTACAATACAAATCAATTACACACTTCAAATCCAACAAACAAACATTGTGAAAAATAATCTATGTCAAAGTAACCATCAAAATAAATCTATCTTCCAAAAATAAGCCAATAAAATAATCTATAGCAACCAGCCTTTAACTAAACATTAGCAAAAATGACATGTACATTATAAACACATTTTAACACAAAGCAGCCAATTGCAATTCCAAAAAACATCCAAACAAGTCAAGCCAACAAGTTTTTATTATACCTGTATGTATGTCCATCTATAGTTTACAGACATAAATACAGGTGCAATAAAAGAGCATGAAAAACAATCGAAACACGTTAAAAATCAACATACAATACAACCACTGATTTGTCCTGTACGTATGTATACCCATAGTGACATACATACATTCAGGACAAATAAATGGACATTAAAAAAAATGGACGTCAGGAAAAAAAATGCCAAAAAACCTGTAAAATAAAATTAAAATACATTTTATTTTTTTACTTACCATTAGATGAACCAGTCACAGCAATCAAGGGGAACCGGAAGCACTGGAGCAGCTAATCCAACAACAGGAACCAGGTAACCATAAAATAAAAAAACCATTACCATCCACAAGTGTCTTTATCTTCTTTTTTCTAGTTGTAATCCATAGTGGGGGTCTTCTCCGTCTTCTTCTGTCTTCTTCCGGGGTCTTCTTATCTTCATACGCCATGCCCTGGTCTTCTTTCTTCATAGGAGGTCTTTCCTCCTCGGCGTCTAATATGCATGATTAACCAATATACAAATAAATACTGTACATGGCCAAATACAAATCTCTCCAAATATAAACAGCACCAAGCTCAATCAATATCTAATAAATCAAAATACAAACACTCAATTTGACAATGTGTACATGATACAAATAATCTTTGCATCATATATACTATGTCAAACAATGCTCCAAATCAAAGACACTAATCCAAACAAAATACAGATACAATCATTAAAGAAAAACAAAGCATCAACACAATTAATTTACCATCAATTAATCCAATCACCAATCAATCCTACAATCAAAAAATTGTGTAAATTAATCTATGACAAAGTAACCATCAAACAAAATCTATATGCCAAAAATAAGCCAATAAAAGAATCTATAGAAACCAGCCTTTAACAAAACATTTGCAAAAATTAAATGTACATTAGCAACACATTTTTACACAAAGCAGCAAATTACCATTCAAAAAAAACATCCAAACAAGGCAAGCAACACTTTTTTATTATACCTGTATGTATGTCCATCTATAGTTTACAGACATAAATACAGGTGCAATAAAAGAGCATTAAAAACAATTTAATCACATTAAAAATTAACATACAATACAATCACTGATTTGTCCTGTACGTATGTATACCCATAGTGACATCCATACATTCAGGACAAATAAATGGACAAAAAAAATGGAAGTCAGGGAAAAAAGTCCAAAAAACCCTGTAAAATAAAATTAAAATATATTTTCTTTTTTTACTTACCATTAGATGAACCAGTCACAGCAATCAAGGGGAACCGGAACCACTGGATCAGCTAATCCAACAACAGGAACCAGGTAACCATAAAATAAAAAATCCATTACAATCCACAAGTGTCTTTATCTTCTTTTTTCTATTTGTAATCCATTGTGGGGTCTTCTCCGTCTTCTTCTGGGGTCTTCTTTCTTCTTCCGGGGTCTTCTTATCTTCATCCGCCACACCCTAATCTTCTTTCTTCATAGGAGGTCTTTCCTCCTCTGCGTCAAGCCTGAAAATGAGACGACATAGGCTTTTAAAGGCCTATGACGTCACATGTTCGTCATATGGTTCTCACGGCCCTGATTGGGCCGTGAAAACCATGTGTTTTGGCCGACAAAAAAAAAATGATGACGTCATCTTAAAGGCAATGAAAGCACAGCCAATCAGAATTGGCTGTGCTTCAATTGCCTTTAAGATGACGTCATGAACTAAAAGATGGCCGGCCTCACATGGTACGGTAGCCAATCAGAGCGTGGGAACTCCATCCCAACTCTTATTGGCTCAAGTAGACCATGTGACAGAGGCTTTGGGGAGAACGGATGTGACGTTCTTGAAAGCCTGTCACATGGTACATTCCATACATACATTAAAGTATTACTGTTAAAATATCTCTTTTGGACAAATCCACATATTGTTTTTTGGAGTTAATGACTTAAATGATTATTATGACCTCTGTTTCATCAAGAGGGTGCACATATGTTTTTATACTGGTATAGGAATATGCTTTTTAATTGCTTCTTTTGCTTTTTTAGCTAGATAACTGTTTAAATATCTGTATCTTTATACATTTTGTTACTGACTGACTAATACTAGCTCTCCGTCTGTTTTTGCATTATTAAATTATGATTCTTTGGGCACCAGTATGTGTCTCTGTGATCGTTGCCTCCACAGTTTGCCTAAGGCATCATGCGGATGTGCGCGTGCATAGTGTCAACACTGGAGCTTATGTTGCGGTTTATATCATCCACGCATTTGTGTATAGTAAGGACGGGGTGAATGGAATTTCATCTCTAACGTTGCTCGTCTGCGCATGCGCGGACCGACGGGACGGAGGAGTGTCTCTTATCGCAGGGCTGGGCTTGTCATAGTGTCCAGATGGGCGCGACCCCCTGGGACTGTGGATTGGCTTGTGTATGTGGTAGAGGCTCCTCTTGGACCTAGTCGTGTGGCGCATGCACTAGACGAGCGATGTGTATTGGTTAACTTGGATTCATGACGTCATTGGTTTGGCGCCAAAAACGGCAGTCAGCTGTATTTAAATGTTTTGTATACCATGTATGGCACTTCTTGATAAAGTGCACTAGCATGAAATGCGTAGAAGGGTTGCAGCCCTCTATTTTATGGCTTCTCATTAAAGGATTTCATTTTGCCAGACCTGCTATCCTCACTTATTGCTGTGCACTGCACACACTTCACATTTTGGATTCCTCTACCTGGATACAGCGGCACGCTCTGGAAGGGAGCCACTGGGGGATATAAGTATCGTGAGTACGTTTTCCTGGGGCCAACCCCATGAGGTAAGGGGAGGGTGTCTCTGGGCAACCTACCCCCACCTTCAGGGTATCTTTAGAGCCCCCTTATAGGTTTAGTACTGTGATTATCTGATTAGTCATTACCCAATATGTGCTCCCTTTCATTAAATATATACGGACCCCAGCACTTTTGAGCACCATTTTTTCACCAAAACTATATAATATAAGTGGAATGACAATTAACAAAAGACTTAATATGATAGATACATTTTTGACGTAACATTAGATCTGAATGATTTGGTATTTTTGCTAAATGAACATGACGGGCATGTTGTACATATAAAAAAACCTTTTATGGGGTTGATTAGTTTTGATCCAGAATGATCTAATGGACAACTAGGAGCCAGTCTCGATTTAATATTAGCAGCCTTTGTAAAAATTATATTCGGTTTGACAGGGAGGTGTTGTTTGAGTGTGTTATCACATAAAAGTATTGGCCAATGTTTAATTATAATACTACGTATTTTCGGTGCCATTTCGTTATATTGTGTTATAAAATGCACTCCATACATAAACAGACTTTCTCTGTAACTGTGGATCTTCTCTTTTATACTCTAAAAGGGTATTTCTCTCTAATTTTTCCACTTGTGAGAAAGCATCTTCCAAGAGGCTTACTGGATACTTACTATTAATGAATTTTTGTTTAAGCTCGTCTGCCTGGGCCACAATTTCCTCCTGACTGGAGCAGTTGCGCTTCAGACGGACCAGCTGTCCCTTGGGTATATTGCGTATCCAGCTTGGATTATGCTGACTATCAGCCCTCAGATAATTATTCACCTGGACTGAATTAATATACTGTAAATACAAATGTAGGATAAGTATCTATCGTCTAAATCTAAATGTAACATACCTGTAGGCAGACGTTGATGGATACAGGACTTTTTCAACCTCATCCATTATGTAACTTTCACATGCCACTTCTGAAAGCAGTCTTATGGAAGAAGATTGCGTAGTATTGCCCAGTTACAGTAATAAAGGAAATCCTTTTTAGGAAGTGTGGGAGGGGACTCATTTAAATATACTTTGCATATCTATTAGTATATCTCCCAGCCGGGTACCTCAAGTATGTTTACTTATCCTCTCCCCTCCCCCCCCCACCCCCTCACCCCCTGCTTTAAAAATCAATCTGGATTCTATTCAATGACGGATATGAATGAATCCACTTGGCTTTTTATTTTGTACCCAATCTGCAAATGGCTTTATGTGGGAGGGATGGATTTAGTCTAAGCAAAAGTCCGGGAAACTGATTTGGATGGGTTCACACACCTCTTGCTTAAATCTAGTTAAGGAACAAAACCAAGACAAAAAAAGAACAGGTGTTGGAATTTGTTAAAACCCCTTAGATGCAGTAATGCAGTGTCCTTTTATATTTTAGTGTCCAACATATTTCATGCAAGATTTTGCTGTGCACCAAAAGGATACTGATCTATATTTTTTACCCACTCTCAATGATCACCAGTGGAAAAAAAATTGATTTTCTTCTTCCATTCCATTATACTGCTTTCCTAGTTTTATATGTTGTAAGGATTTCTTCCCCTTGCTTGGGAAGATTTAAAGGGACAGCCACTGTTAGGACAAAGGTCTATCGACTGCATGAACATGTAGATTATATAGTATTTAGTACTTTATTTAATTGTTTACATTTTCCTTTTTTTAAATAATCTCTGAACATTATGGGTGCTAAACCTGTTACAGGGGTAGCCCTGAATGCAACATACAGTAAGTGTAGATGCTTCAGTACCGCATCTACCAAGGACCAGGGGTGAACCTAGATGATTTTGATTGGTGGGGCAGTCAGACATTGCTGCGGGGCATTATTTGTAATATATTTTTAAATTTTATTTTCTAAATTATATTACAGTTGCCATTACCTACATAAAAGAATTTTCCTGCAGCTTCTCTTCAGAAGCGCAGAATTGTAAATAACTTGGTTGAAATATGAAACAAATTATTCATAAACATTGAGATTTAATAAAAATAGATCCCATTCTATCTCGTAAAGTGGATGATTACAGGTGCGCCGACGAGTATTCTAAAACTTGCCTTAAACTTACCTTGGAAAATCTGGGGCTATCACCAACAAGATCCAGGTACATGCTGGGTACATGCTGCAAACATTTCAGTGACATTTCTGCAGAGACTAATGGCCCATTGGATTAACACAGCAGGGGTCCCTGGCAGTCCCATTCAGTTTGAATTCGACTGCCAAGGACCCCGCTGTTAATCCGATGGGCCATTAGTCTGTCTGCAGATGTATCTATATCTTTATTTATGTACTGTAGCACTATCCATGTACATAAAGCTTCACAGCAGTAATAGACAGGACATAATATAACACATAATGGGAATAATGTTTCAGAAAAAAATGTAACAATAGAAAAGGGAGTCCCTACAATGAAGAGCTTAAAATCAAAGTGACAAATGGGGAGAACTTACAGAGATAAGAGAAGAAAATAGATCTATTAATATCTACAACAAATGAGACAGTTCTGGAATTTTACTTTTAAATATTCTAATCAGATATACTAAGGACTTTAATTTGCGTATTTTTCAGGTATCTCAGGGCTGCCCTTTTGGGCCTCTAACTAAGTATAGTCTCTCCCTGCCTCTGAAACAGTGACCACCCAGATCCCCAGATATCACACCATGCGACTTATTCTTGTGGAGATACAGTACGTCAAGAACCTTGTGTTTGTGCCACCTCTTCCTCACAGCCTTTAGGAACTGAAAGAATGCATTGTGGTTGCCATTTCAAACATCGACAGTGATATGATACAAAGTGTCCAGGAGGAATTAGACTACAGGATAGATGTGTGCCATGTGACACAAGGAGCGCATATTGAGCATTAGTAACGTCTAATAGAAATAGCTGTGATAGTTCCTTTACAAGTTGGTTTTGACTACATGTTCATATACAGTATATCCTAGTTACTGAGTAACACATTTTTGAAAACGTTCAATTCTTTTTAGTCATCCTGTATATATATCATATGTGTGTTACACACACAATGTAATTTATTTCTGTTCTTTGTGTTTATTTTATGTATTGTATTAGTAATTGTAATTAGTTGATGTACATTTTTTTTCTATTGTTTGTGGTATACTGGTACTCTAACCCCCCCTGACAAAGCAAATGATTGTGAAACTCATTGAGCTCAATGCACTTGTGTCATGTTAGGACATTGCTCTGATACTAACATTGTGTACAAACCTTGAAAGCATTGCAGGAATTGGAGCAGGCATTCCAGCACAAGGTGTGACTGCAGTGAATGTGAGAAAAGATGGTGGTTTAATGTTAATCCCCATTATAAGTAGGCAATGCAGTGATCAGTGTAATGTTCTTATATTTAATAAAAATCCTTTTTTTATAAGTTGGAAACACAGAGCAGGTGAGCGCTAACTAGATGGTAGTAACACCC